>VUQH01028174.1:0-13472 GCA_015106775.1 Etroplus canarensis | reverse complement strand
TACTCCTACACATGAAAAGAAGCCAGTTGAGGTGGTTCAGGGCACCTGACTAGGATGCATCCTGGATGCCACCTAGGTGAGATTTTTAGGGCATTTCCAACTGGAAGGAGGCTCCAGGGTAGACCCAGGACACACTGAAGAGATTATATCTCTTGACTGGGCTTAGAACGCCTCAGTGTCCCCCCGGAAGAGAAGGTGGCTGCGAAGAGGGAGGTCTGGGCATATTGGCTTAGACTGTGACTCAGGGATTGACGGATTTGCTGGTCTAACCAGAGGGAAAAATGTTGGAATAAAGTGTGTGTACTTCTGAGAATCCTAGAAGGCATGCCTGGTCTGCCATTGATTACTTCCCAACCTGACTGTTCAGCTGTCCAGGTCTTTGTCTTTGAACCCTTTTACATTACAGTAGCTATGCCAGCTTGGCTATTAAAGACCTCACGTTGGCCACACTTAGATTAAAAAAAATAAAATAAATTGTGCTACTGCGACTGCACACTGCCACATTAGGTTGTGGTGACTGAGTGACACAATTTCTCAAATAGAAAGGTAAAAAGGTTTCCAAACCATTTTGGTTTAGCATCAGTAGTTTTAAAACTCGGAAACTAAATGAGAACATTTTTTTTCCTCCAACACCCAGAGCAATTTGTGGAAAGAATGGTCCCACTCTTGCCGTGCAGGGACCATTTATTGGCCCACGACCCATTTTGTTTACTGACCCATAGCATAAGAACCCTTTTAGCAGAGAATAGAAAAAGCAGCCAAGACCTTGGACTGTGGGAACACAATGCTGGCTCGAAACCAGGAGTGAAGGCTTCACTTGATGTCACTTTAATCTACGATTTTTATTGCTCATGCTGTGTGCTGTGCTTATAAGAGAAGCCAGTGCTCAGAGCCTTTCAGATTTCTACAAGGCCTGCAAAACTTTATCCATTTGACTTTTATTTAAGTGCAAAGAGATAACATCTGCAAGTATAAGTACACCAGTAAAGAGGAAAAAACCTCAAATGTCTTGCAGGAAGGAGGCAGACAGAAAATTGTCTTCAAGCAGAAGCACATTAAAGAATCCATAATGGCTTTCTCTGAATGCTGACATTTCATCGCAGAAAGTAGATAAAAATGAAAAAGTTAAGGACACTTGTTCTCTTGAATCATTTATAAGGGATGATGTGTTTGCTTGTTTTGAATTTCTTTGACTTTCGTTCTTGAGTTCCCTTTCAACAAAGTTTTTTTTATTGATTTTATCCAGTAAAATGTAGTGTGTAATTAGTAGACTATAGGTAAACCTAAAAATCACATAGGCAATGTTAAACTTTAGAATCAATATGTATTGACATATTCACCTTACAAGCCCCTCTCACCATGGAGGGTTGCATAGGGAAGGGCATCCAGCATAAAACCCCTTGGGGAGAAAACAAGGGAGCAGCTGAAGGTACATTTTTATGTGTATAAAATTATTAGGACAAATTAGCATTTTGGAGCTTTAACTAAATGTACACAGTTGTCCAGGAACTGAAACTATTCCATAACAAAAGGTGTTTGTAATATAGAGTGCATATAAAAGATGGACGTTTAACTGCATTAAAAATGCATTCTCTGTACTGACCAGCAGGGGGAGATTCTACCCTTTGCTAAAAGAACACAGACTGCAGTCAGATTGAAGTCTATGGAATCATTACTTCTAATTTGATCTATGATCTGAGGTTCCTAATGAGTTTATAGTCTCAGTCACTAGTTTCACATCTCATTCAGCTCATCATGAAGTTCTTCTGATAAATTATGATCACATTTTCAGTTGTAAAAAAGGGAAGCTTTCGGGTGTTAATAATAGGTGATTGACAAGTCGCTGCAGCATTGTGCAGTTTCCTCAGTCTCTCAGAACTCAGTAGTTAAAACAATGAGCGAGAGCACAGTGTATCTTTTATATAGACAGCATTGGGAGATTGCCTTGGATAAAAGCACCACTTTCACCAAGCAACTTGTTGATTACAAAATATATAAAAGCCAACATTACTGATTGTCAGTGTATGAAAGTGTCTAAAAATATGTTTTGGTTTTTTTTGTCTGTATTTCTATAAAAGCTGCTTCTGTCATGGTTTCAAACAGTAAATGAGAGGTAGAGGACCCAAACGCAGGACTCCGGACAAAGGATGAGGAAACAGATAACGAGCTTTAATAGCAGATAAGTCCATAAGGTTAAATCTGGCGGAGAGACACAAGGAGCAAAACTCACACTGACTGTCAGAGACGTGGACAGCATCAACAACACAGCAATAGAAAGGCAGGGGTATAAATACACAAAGACAAGACAAGGTGGGAAGGGAGCACAGGTGACAACGATCAGGGGCAGGAGGCAAAAATGAACACAATGCATGGAATACAACCAGTAACAAAGGAAAACAGGAAGTGAGACTTGACAGAAGGACATAAACACAAAAGTATGACACCCAGGAAACTAATAATACAGTAAGCTAAACACAGGAAAGGCAGTAAATAGAACCCAAATACAATATGCAGGACTGGAGGGCAGGCAAAAGCAAAATATAAGAGATACTCAAAACCCAGACAGCAGAATACAATAACTCATACTAAAAATAAGCAGGAATAAAACTAAGGCTCAAGCATAAAGAGGGAATACAATAAATGAGAATGAAGAAACCATAAACAAGAACATACAAAACTAGAATACAAAACCCAGGACAGATGATAAAACTGAAAGTGCACAGAGAGCAGAAATACAGGGACTCAGATGCGATGTAAAGAAAATTTAAGGAAGTTAAAATAAGAGGGAAAACAACAAAACTGTATGAAACAAGAACAAATGTACAAAAAAAAGAGAAATTGCCAAACACCTAAGAATTTAACAAAACTCAGTTGCACAATAACGAAACCCACGGACCATGACAGCTTCACTAGGAAAAGCAAAGCTGCATGCATGATCAAATAGGCTTTTATTTACACATTAAGTTTCAGAGTCTTGTTTATAGTGATCACAGCTGTCTTCAAGTGGCCAAGTAACACAAATACACTACTTACTAAATGTGAGTCGGGTGACAAATATCAGAACTATGGGGTGACTATGGGGCGTTGGGGTGAATCCATGTCAGCTCTGGTCTTTAAAAATGAGTGTGTGTTATATGCAGTGCTAAAGATTCCTTACATTTGGCCACTGTGCCCTTCAAGGTCATCTTCTTGGGGACCTTTGGGACCACTTCCACTGCTCACTTACTGGAAGGTTAACTCCGACCACTTCCACATGATTTTACCGTGGAACTTTAGTTTGTACAGAGTCTAAACATCGACAGAAATATCAGTACTGATGACACCAGGGTCACCACGTAGGATCCTCAGACCAAAAAAAAAGTTGCAGAGTGACTATTTTGGACAGTCAGTCCAAGCACAAGTGGTTCAAAGGTATAGGTTTTGCTTTTTAAGGAGGGAGTCACAAAAGTTTTCGATTTCGTCTGAGTCGAAAATGATGCACGTGTAAACATTCTAAAAATATAAAATGAAATAATGAGACACAGAAAGTGTGTGTGTATATAAAACAAAAATTCCCCACTTGCCCTTTGGTGAAGAGAGCACTGAATGAAAGATAGATAATTCCCCACTCGCCCTGTGGGTGGTCTTTTGTCCTTCAAGCTTGGGTCCTCTACCAGAGGCCTGGGAGCTTGAGGGTTCTGCGCAGTATCTTAGTAGTTTCTAGGACTGCACTCTTCTGGACAGAGATCTCAGATGTCATTCCTGGAGTCTGCTGGAGCCACCCTCCAAGTTTGGGGGTCACTGCCCTGAGTGTTCAGATTACCACGGGAACCACTGTTGCCTTCACCTTCCACATCTTTTCTAGTTCTTCTCTCAGTCCTCGGTGTTTCTCAAGCTTCTCGTGTTCCTTCTTCCTGACATTTACATCTATCACTACGGCCTTCTTCCTCTGCTTATCCACCACCACAGTGTCAGGCTTTTTAGCCAGCACCAGTTTGTCTGTCTTGGTCATTCTCAACCACCTTTGGAGGTGTATCCCATTTTGACCTTGGGACTTCCGTTCCATACTCAGCTCAGATGTTCCCGTACACAACAGTATGCCAGCCACTTGGTTATGGGGTTCCATGGATGCCCTGCCTGCTGTTGTGTGCTGGACTGTCTCTGGGGCATCTCTGCACGGCCTGCAGCAGGGGTCCTGCCTGGTGTGGTAGACCCCAACCGCTATCAATCTTGTGCTCAGAGCTTGTTCCTGTGCTGCCATGATTAGTGCCTTTGTGCTCTCTCTCTCTCTCTCTCTCTCTCGCTCTCTAACCAGAAAGTGAAACTGATTTAGTGCAAGTGTTCAAGCAACACTGCCCCAGCATGTTTTTTTTACTGGTGGGGGAAAAAAACAGGAGAACAAGCAAACTCCAGCAAGCAAAGGCATTCTTGAACCAAGGATCCTTTTGCTTGATGGACTGAGGCAACAAAACTAATCACTAAGCCACCATGCTGCCATCATTAAAATAGCAATTTTACCATTAGGACTCAAGAGAACACTTTAATTAACAGTCAGGTTTTATAAATTGGGTACCGAAGATGCTCCACACGGGGTAACCTTGCAGCAGGTTTCATCAGAAAAATCAGAAGCAGTGTCACCATCTTCACTTGGTGTCAGAGGATTCAGATGTCCTGGAGGAAGAGGTTTTTCCCAAATCTTTTATATGCAGTCACATTCTAGATATAATCAGGTGAAGCAGCACTTGTTTAGCTCCATGTAAGCTTGTGATTCAGTGAGCTTTGCCATGAAATTCTATAGAGTCCCTGCGTTCTTTAAAGCCATGTTGCTCTGAGACGTGGGATACAGGGAACTGAACAAAAACAGGAACAGTAATAAGGGTATCTCTTTAAAATACTTTAAGTACAGGTTGTTTTGTCTGTTTCTCTTCTAAACTATGATTTATTCCATATCTGTTATGTAACATATGGGGGCTGTAACTCGTGACCTTCCTCGTGGAGTGAGTTGCTTTATTCCTGTTCAGTTAAACTTGCTGTCGTGCTTATGTGAATAGAAAATAAATGACTAAATATACAGAGGAGGGGGGCGGGGCTGTGTGGCCTTGGAGAGGAGGGAATGCGACCGCACAGGTGGCTTTCTTAATGCACGTGCTGTGGCGAAGTTGACTGCGGTGTCCATTAAAGTCACAGACGTCACAAAACACGAATGGCTTTCTGTCATCCGTTACAAGCTTGTATCAAGAAGATCATTCATTTCAATCTGCTGTTGGCGGGGAAAGTTTTAAACCATGCCATAAATAGACATTATATCTAAAGGTACATATGCATATCAGCCGTAATTGCTTTTCAAGACTGAAAGGGGTCGCAATTCAGCCTATATCATTTACCTGCATGTGACAAGAAGGGAAAACATATATTGGCTTTTTTTTTGACAATGAGTTTTCATAAGTTGTGTTTTTGAAAGCTATTTTTTTTCCACAAAAATGTATATTAATGTTTAAGGAACTACATTCGCTATATTCGCTTGCTAGCCTGCATTCCTGGTCTTTTTGCAGCTTCTAGTGTATTCTTTACATCACTTTCACTTTCCCATGCTGTCACAGTGAATTCCGTGTGTAATCACTCCAGCCCAGTCATGTTCTTGCCTGCCGTCTGTGAGCCAGTCAGCCTCTGTTCTGCCTGCTTTAAATCTCACTGCACTTCTGCCTTTCGGACTCTCATTTGTACAACCCGGCTCCTCCCCGTAGCCACCCAGTCCTGGTCAGTTAGGGATCCTCATCCGAGTCTCCACCCGCTTCATCTCCACCTCCACCGCTGACATCTAGACCATAGGGGCTCTTGTCCTACTTCATATCATTATTGAAGACTTACCTCTGCTATGTTGCTTCATCTGAGTCCAATCATCAAATCATTATCGACTCAAATTCAACTTCAGTAAATCTTGTTTAAATTCTTTAAATGAGCTCTCCTTACTGAATTGATTTTACTCATATTTGTGTCTTTTGTTATATACATTTGAGGCCATTTTATCAGGGGAAAAATTAAATTTTATTATGTCCATTTTCATTGTTGTGTCTTCTTAGCCCAGGGGTCTCAAACCCACAGCTCCAAAGCCACACGTGACTCTTTTGCCCATCTCCAGCGGCTCCCTGTGGCTTTGACAAAAAACGTAATAAATGTGAAAATGATCCTCTTAGCTTTGCTGAACCTCAGTTGTGGTTGTTAGCATGGATGTAAACACATGAGTGGCTGGTCCCGAGTCCCTCTAGGTACGGATTACAAAACCAAAAATGTAAAAGTTGCATAGGAAAATAGAAAATGTAACAAATATATTTGCTTTCACTGCCAACGCTGCCAATCTAATGGTATCTTTGATCTGCTGCTGGGGGTTAGTCAAAATAAAACTGAAACTTTAATGTTTGCGTTCACTTATACTACATCTAAAGATATCAGGCTGCTATTTTTAAAAAATTATTATAATATTGATTAATTCAATTCAGTTCAGTTTTATTTATATAGCACCAATTCACAACAAAAGGCACCTCAAGGCGCTTCACACTGTAAAGTAAAGACCCTACAATATTAGAGAGGGTGTCTGTCTCCTGAAGACAAACTGGGAGCTGGTTCCACAGGAGAGGGGCCTGATAGCTGAAGTCTCTGCCTCCCATTCTACTTTTAAATACTTTAGGAACCACAAGGAGGTCTGCACTCTGAGAGGGAAGTGCTCTGTTGTGAAGGTCTGCTTCTTTTAGTTTTATTCATTTGCACAAACACAGGTTGAACTCAAAGGGGCCTGCAGTTTCAAAGTAGGCCTAAAATTTCATTTTTTCCCCTCCGTTTCACAATTGTTTAAAGCTATTAATAATAAAAACACATAATTGCAGTTAGAGTTCTATGATTCCATAAATTCCACAAAAACAGGGTTAGCTGTAATGAAAATGGAAATTTAAATTACTGCCTCAAGGTGCTTCACACTGTAAAGACCCTACAGTATTAGAGAGAAAACCCCAACAATCAGATGATCAGATGATAGAAAGTTAAATTACTAAATAATCATATATAGCCCACTGCAGAGCAGTCACATGATTGATGATACATGATTTTAATCTGATACTAAAGTTAACAGGCTCATTTACAGTGTAAGTACAGACTGTGTCACTTTCATATTCATACTTAATGTATACTTAACGGAGTGTATGCAACACAAGTACAAATACTTTGTTAATCCCTGGGGGCATTAATAAAGTATTCTGATTCTGAAAGATGAGATCATTGTTTTGCTACAACAGATAAAAAAAAGTTAAATACCATAAACATATTAAAAAATAGTTTAAATTAGCACATTATAAGGTCATATGTTCAGATTTTTGCTTAAAATGGCTCTTTTGATACTACGGGTTGCCGACCCCTGCCCTTGCCTTTTAAGGCTACGGCTGTTGCCACATTCATGAACCACCGCTCAGTTGATCGGTTTCTCAGCGTCACTCTGAGGCAGGACGTTTCTAAACTTAGTGATGTCGTGATGATAAAAGATAGAAGGCAGCCCTACATATTTGTTAAAGCTGACCACTAAAGGACATCTCCTGGTCAAAAAATGTGTGCTTTACAGTCTCATTGCTCTCATCAGCCTGGTTGTGACAGAAACATAGTTAGTGATTTGTATAGAAAATAAATGTCCTAAGAACTGCTAGAGTCTGCAGGCATGTGTGATGGTCTTATCTGACCCACATACTTAAAAGACGGAGAAATCAACCAGAGAGCCTCCGCAGAATTCCAGCTTCCACTGCATTACAATAATTTTTTTTTTTTTTTTTGCAATATCATCTGATTTCACCGCAGACACGGGAGCAGCCTGACATCTCTGAAATGTGCCTTGCAGCAGCTCAAGGGAATTTTTTGGCTGCTTAGAAATAAACTTTGACACAACACAAATGTCATATGAATGAGTATTTTCTTCACATATGTGCGACCCAGCAGACCCGAGCACAGGCAGACTGGCAGCGTTGGTAATAAAACAAGACACTGAAGGTATTCATTGCATCCACACACTCCAGCCTCTTGCACGTGTAGACGTGCTGATCAAAGAAGTCAGCTGCTGTACTTTACTGATTTGAATAAAAACCTGTGTATTCTTGATACCGGGTGACATTTGGAATGAGCTTATATAAAAGGCATGACTGACACAAAAGCCCTTCTCCGTAGAGAAGGTTCTCCTTTTCTCCAAGCACGGAAAAGCCTGACAATAACACAAGAGAGCGAAGTGGCTGCATTGGAGCCCACTAGCCTGTTGTGCTCTGTGATTCACTGCGTGATTTGACAAATGTCCCATTTCAGACAACAGTGAAACTCCAAGTGAGGACAGACCAGGGCTTGTTGGAATCCTGGACCAAAACAGCGCGGAGCAGAAGGGAGCTAGAGAAAAAAAAGGCGAAAATGCAACTTCCAGGGAAAGAAGTCCGTCCCAGGAAAGTCTGCCTGGGGCACAGAAATGCGAAAGCCTGGAAACGCTGCCCTGCAGTGCAGCTCTCCAAATGCCAGCTAGTAATATGCCACCTGTTTAAAGCTTCAAATTCGACATCCACGTGCAGAGTGCTGTGCCTCCGTGTTCAAGCCAAAGCTTTTATCCGCAGGAAGCTGCTAGTGGAGAAGACTGACCACCAAGGATGAGCTCCCATGCCTAACACTGTGCCAAAACAGGTTGCACTCCTCTTCCTCTCCTCCGTCTTTCTGTGTTCTCTAACTGCCAGTGTGCTATTTATTTATTTATTTAGTTTTATTTCAGATCGGCTCGTTGATTGCCAGCTGTGCAGTGGCGTGCGCACAGCTGGTTTGTTGGGGTTTAAGAAATTGCCCATGTCACCTTGCCAGGTGGAGTCCAGCTTGCCGAGGGGGAGAGAGCTGTTACATCTTCATCCCCGCGTCTACATCTCGCTGTCATTTTAACTTACATCATCTATCTCTGTTATCTCCGCAAATAACACTGTTTCTGCGTTTCGCTCCATCGCGCGCACAAAATGACAACAAAGCACTCAATTCCTTTTAAACTGTCGTAGGTTTGCTGCTGTGCTCCCTTCTGCTGCTCCTCCTCCCTCCCTCCCTTAGTTCTCTCTTATCTGTCAAATTCAAATAGGCGTGATGGTGATAGGACTGCAACAAATAAACAAACACTAATCCTGCATGGTAAAATATGACATGAAAATACAATCAAAGAAGCCACTGCTTCTTCTTTATTTTCCTCTGCCTCTAATCACTTTCCCCAATTTCACTCGGCTTTTATCTCCTCTCTTTTCCTCCTCCTTTGCCTCTTTCCCTTCCTTCCCCGTTCTCAGCAGGATGACTATTGGCAAATCGAGTGAGGCAGGATTAATTGTAATTCAATGTCTATTACTGCCAGTGCTGCTTAGTTCAAGCCAGCGCTGTAGGTGAGAAAGAGAAGACGGGGAGAAGCGAAAAGAAAGAGGAAAGGAGACGGAGCTATAACGCAGGAGTTACAGATGGAAGAAGGTGGTGAGGAGAGGAAGAAGAGATGTGACGAGTACCGAAAAACAGCCTGTGCCCTGCTGTCAGCCAGAGTGGCCAGACTCTCCGTGCCCCTGACATTTCCCCCCCTTGTCTCAGCACAATCTCGGGCCTCCCGCTGAACAACACCTTCTGACCATCACAGCAACATGAAGAGAGCTACACGCCAAGGGCGAAACATCCAAACAACAAGCCCTCTGCTGACAAGTCATCATCTGCTTAAAACATCTGAACTAAACCCGGTGCCTGGAGAGTTATTTAAAGAGTGGAATAACGAGAACTGGCAACAACTGCTTTATTCAGCTGAAGAATGGCACAGTCTCACACGTCACTTACCTCTTTCGACGCTGTTGATTACCGAGGTTTAAATGCAACATTTACAAAATATTTTTCCTTTGTCTTTATAAGAAATGTCAGCTCATGCTCAGAAACTTTTGGTTTGAGGACGACAACAACGGTGCTTTGTAAAATGTCAGTCAAATTGTAGTGGGGCAGCATGTAATCAGCCCTACCTGACAAATGCATTATGAGGACAAAAGTATTAGGCCACGCCTCTTATCCAGTGAATTCAGGTATTTTGTTGAGTCCCGTTGCCACAGGTGGATAAAAATCAAGCAGCCAGCCATGCAGCCTGCCTTTACAGACGTTAGTGAAAAAATGGGCCGTTCTAAAGAGCTCACTGAATTAGAGCGTGACGCTGTCAGAGGACGTCACTGCTAAGCGCTGAAAACGAGCCGGATGGTCGCTCTCCTCCCTAGACTGGAGGATGCGGCGTCCATGATTTCTAAAAAGAATTTCAAACTCCCGTTTGTCTCACCACAGTCTTCCCTTTGTCTCAGTGTGTTTTAAATGAGCTTTGGAGGAGACGGCGGCGTTTCTGGATCATGTTCACATACGACTTCTTCTTTGCATGACGGAGCTTTAAATGACGTTTGTGGATGGCGCGGCCAACTGTGTTCACAGACAGTGATTTGTGGAGGTGCTCCTGAGCCCATGCACTGATCTCCATGACAGATTTATGCCTGTTTGCAGTGCAGTGCCGCCCGAGGGTTCGACAATCACCAACATCCAATATTGATTTTTCACCCAGCCCCCTCGAGCACTAAGATGCCTCCAAATTCACTGAATCTTTTGACATAATGTACTGTAGATGGAATATACAAATTCTTTGCAATTTCACACTAAAGAACATTATTCTGAAATCTGTAGATGCAATTTCCTGCAGATTGCTGAACCTCCCCCAATCAAAATGACTGGGCATTTCAAATTAATTAGTTGCAGCATGTTCCTCCAGCTGTTTCTTTTTAGTGCCACTTACTTTTCCAGCCTTTTTGTCGCCCTGTCTCAACTTTTTGAGATGTGTTGCTGCCATCAAAATCAAAATGAGCAAGTAGTTTTCATAAAATTGTAAAATGTCTCACTTTAAAGATCTGACATGGTTTCCGTGTTCTTTTGTGCATAAAATATTGGTTTATGAGATATGCATATCACCGCATTGTGTTTTTATATTTTAAACAATGTCCCAACCTATTTGGAATTGGGGTTGCATTATTTATCACCCATTGGCCTTAAATTGTAAAACAATAACAGCAGTACTGAAGAAATATATAATATGAGTTTATCCCGACATATATTAATTTGTAGTTTGCTGAATATCTATCTTTTTCTCTGCTGCCAGCAGGTGTAGCTGTGCCCCAGGTGCCCCAAATGACTTGTCACCTCTAGCCGTGATCACGAAAAGATTTGCTGGTTGTGGTGTCACCTGGCGCTATCAGCAGCAAAATGTTCACAGCGCAGAGCACCGCTGAGTAATGAGTGCTACCTAAAGAGCCACCCCAACGATCGGATCCCCCTTAAGATTAATGTGAGCTTAAACTGCACCCAAAGCAATAAGGAAATAGGGAAACAGTGGGAAATAGAGGGGAAAAAATGACTATTTGTGTGCAGGAGGGCCTACTGCTGAGTCTTCTACAGGCAGAGCTATTGCAGAGAACTCCGAAAATGTGACCGAAATAAGTTTTGAGGCCGGGAAACGATTGCTCGTTGCGTCTTACTTGCTTTTATTCTATTCTCCGGTTTGTCTCATAAAGTAGCAGATGTGGAAAGTGTACTGCTGACCAGATTGACCAGAAGACTCTGGCTGCCTGCATAACCTTTGGCAGTCTTGAGTGAGAAAAATGGATTAGAAAACAAGCGACAGCAGTGCCCGAGGCTCGTACTGCTGGCCGCGTGGTGCCAACATGCAGCCAGCGGTAAGAGAAAAGGCAGAACTCACATGTCAACAAAAAAAATAAATCAACAATACTGTGGGGGGGTGGGGGATCAAAATCATCCAGGGGTGCTTGGTGGAAGATGAATTGGAGACACAGGGGGAAACAGCTTCTTCTTTTAAGGCAGTAATTCTCAAACTTTTTCTGCAGACAAGTTTAACCCACCAACCCAACAATATTTTTTAAATGTTAAGAATTTACAAAGTATCCGAGATGAATATTAACTTACATCAATCATATTCATTCAGTTTAGTTTTGCTCCATATTTTCCCCTGGTCATTAAGCCCTTAGCTTCAGTGGCTCTAAGGCTACTTTTACACTGCAGCTGAACGTGGCCCAAATCCAACTTTTTTTTTTTTTTTTATGACAGTCTGAACAGAACAGATGTGATTTATTTTTTAAATCGGATTCAGGCCACTTCCGTACGTGGTCCTAAATCGGATACGTATCCGATGTTCTTCAAAGCGACCTCAGTCTGAACGGTCACGTCGCATTTCATCCGACTTTTACGTTGCTGAAGTGAGACAGATATCGTAATTCTGCACCGGAGGAGGCGAGACGCGGCGAGATCAAATGTAAACAATGGATGAAACAGGCACGGCAGTGTCATGATTTCTGGTGTGTTAAAGTGTGGACCAAAACGCAGGACTCCAGGAAGCAGGTTGAGAAAACACAAAGGGACCTTTATTAAAAGCTGAGGTCCAAACAGTCCAAAATGGAAAAAAAAACAATCCAACAGTGAAACTAAAACATGGAGCAAGGTGGAACTCAAACTAGACTCAACTTGACTATATATGATGAGACCAGAACTTGGCATGGCGGAATAATCCAAAAAACATGAAGGCAAGACTGAACCAAACTTAGGCATGAAGCAAACTGCAACCTGGAACAAACAAACAAGCAGGCAGGGGTATAAATACACGCAGGCGTGACGAGCAAACGAAACAGACGGGACAGGAGCACAAGCGGAAACAATCAAGGGCAAGAAGTAAAACTGAACAATATGACATGACGGAGACAAGACTGGTTACAAAATAAAACAGGAAACTGAAAACACGACACGAGACTAAACTTGACAAAAGACTGGAGCACAGCAGGGAACAACTAACGAACTTAAACTGCATAAACAAGAGACACTGAAGGCTAAACATAAACGAAGATGCAATTAAAGAGATAAATAAAGCAAGGCTCAACTAGAGGACAAACAGTGGGTGATGTAATGGAAAACGTAAAACCAAGAATGTCAAAACTGTAAAAGCTAGATACACAAAAGCATAAAAGAAACACAAAAACACGCCAGAAATCTAAAAACATACAAAACCAAACTAGCAAAACACAAGCCCGTAACGGGCAGACAGCACTGACGGAGATAGTCGGTGGAAAGAAAGTGAGGTTTTACTCGCACACTGACGTGATGTGTAGCATCCGCAATTACTTTCATAAACACAGCGTCTTCTTCTGAGCTCGTGCGTCACTTCAGGATTGTACACCGTTCACACTGGAGTCTGATAGCCGTCGCTGTGCAAAATAATCGGATCAGAATCAAACATTACGACCGGCAGTGTGAATGCAGCCTAAGCCCTGCAGTTTGAAAACCACTGCTTTGAGGCTAACCTGTGAGTAAGAAAAACTACATAAATACCTTCCTCAGCTGATTAATGATGACCAACAGGGGTTTGTTCAAAGAAGACAAGGGTACCACAACGT
>VUQH01028150.1:25719-59380 GCA_015106775.1 Etroplus canarensis | reverse complement strand
GTATGGTTTGGAGACAGTGGCACTGACAAAAAGACAGGAAGCAGAGCTGGAGGTGGTAGAACTGAAGATGTTGAGATTTTCCCTGGGAGTGACCAGGATGGACAGGATTAGGAATGAGTACATCAGAGGGACAGCTCATGTTGAGAAGTTTGGAGACAAAGTCAGAGAGGCAAGGTTGAGATGGTTTGGACATGTTCAGAGGAGGGATAGTGGATATATTGGACAAAGGATGTTGAAGATGGAGCTGCCAGGCAGGAGGAGAAGAGGAAGACCACAGAGAAGATTGATGGATGTAGTGAAGGAGGACATGCAGAGGGTTGGTGTGAGGGAAGAGGATGCAAGGGATAGGGTGAGATGGAGGCAGATGATCCGCTGTGGCGACCCCTAACGGGAGCAGCCGAAAGAAGAAGACAAAGAAGAAGAAGAAGAAGAAGAAGTGAGAGCTTCCTCCATTTAAATGGTCATGATGTGAGCCTTCAGGTTATTACGTATATACTATTGTTTTGGGAGATAGCTAACATATATGACATATATCAACATCAAATCACTTATGCTATTAGTGCAGGGGACTGTAATGATTACAAACACAACATAGCCATCAATCTAAAACTAACTTGACTGGGCCTATTGACCTGGCTTATTCTATGTTACCATGTTATGTAACCAGTTTGCTACAGACTAAAATAAATTTGATGTTTTTCCCCTGTCTTAATTACCAAGTAGCATACAGTATAATAAACTCTCACATAAGCTAGCTCCCCTTTTTCCATGATAAAGTTTTGCCCTCCTCAGTGCAAAACTGTAGACATATTGTATATCTATGAAATGTGAGTCTTGAAAGATGTACCTCACGGCTGTTTAGTCCACTGCCTACCTTTCCCTAACACCTTTATACGGGTACCACATTTGTGTAATTTAATTTACATGCATTTTTATTGCTTTTCTATTTTTACCGACGACTCAAATCACTTTAACTACAAGTCACATTTTTTAATCATACAGTGCTTTATTCTGTTCACTTCAGGCACTTTATCTACCTCATGGCCAATTTAAAATCACCAATTACATTAAGATGCAGTATTTGATTCCTTAGACTATGGGAGGAAGCCAGACTACTTGGAGGAAACCTACGCTGGCATATACAGGACATGCAAACTCCACACAGAAAGGCCCCAGCCACAGTTTAAATCAGGAGCATTCTTGCTGTGAGGTGACTACTGCAACACATGCTGCTTCTTCTGTTTTTGTAGGCATTTATGCAAGGTGAATGATTATGGATATGGAATTTACACAGATGGGGTAGGGTGTAGTCCTCCAAAAAACCAACAGCACATAGCCCACTGGCCTACACAGGCTCTCCATTGGTGGAATGGTGACTGGTTGAAACTGGGCCAGAACAGAACAGGGAGTGACAGCGGAGTTCACTAGGTAAAAGGAAAAGCATGAAAAATGCCAATAAATGCCAATCAAAGAACAAAATAGCATCAAATTATGGGCACACCTTTAATTCTTTTTAATACTCGGTTTCTCTTCAGCTCTTGTACGTTATCTGTGTTTTCTGTTGCTGGCAGAAGGACCAACAACAGCACAAGCAGGAGAAAGCCCACAGATAGGTTGGTTGTGATACTGCCCAGTGATAACAGTAAACAGCTGTGACATGTAGATGATAGTCTGCAAAGCTGTGTGTAGGCTCCGCATAGGATCAAGGCACAACCAGGCTGGTCCTCTTACTTTCCAAAGGATGTGTGAGGCATTGTTTCCTACTTTAACTAGTCTGTACAATTATGCATATTTATTATTCTAAACACTTGCCATTAAATCTCATGCTTCAGGATTGTCCTTTGATGGTTTCTCTAAAAATACAGTAAATATGATACAAATTGAAATGAAAACAGATTATGTGCTTAATAAATTCAAAATTTCTAATCAAATTCATACTAGTTTTTTCAGCTATCAGCAGTAAGGTTGCAGATTCTACAAAAGCTATTAAGAAAATCATATTTTCATCTGCAGTATGCGCAATATTAGATATGAATCAGCAATAGATCAATAATGCTTTTATTTGTAATCATTTGTTTTTTAATACACCCAGAAACACAAATACTAGCATGTGAGGGTACAGCATGAGTTGAGGCAAAACATTCTTCAGAGCCTAGTCTTTACCCCCCTTACTATCTTCACTTTGCAGCACTGTTGCTTAGTTATCATGTCTCAGACAGTCAGGTTCAAGAATGCACTGCTGCATGCCTAACTGTCATTTCCAGGTGGATGTTTCCCACAAGCTAGAGGGAAAAAAATCATCTTCCCTGTGACATCCTGTCCCCTATGAGATATAACACCACCTTCCATCTGCAAGCAAAAAAAAAGAAGTAAAAAATAACCTTTGTATGATTTTCAACAACCACCTGTCCTAAGAAACAGTGGGCACTGTTCAGACCTGTTGATTTGTTCTCAGCAGTCATTAGATCAAACCTTCCACCAACAGCTTCAAGTCCATATCCTTGCACCTTAAGGTAAGACCACTTTGACACTCTCATTGTATATTTTAATGGACTTTTTGACTAATTACAGCTCAGTCAGACTGGTGCATTCCATTGCCTATATCTGCATTTCCCTCGTGGAACAAACAAGAAATCTCTCAATGGTCCCCAAATGTATTCTTTATAGTGTGTTCGTTCGTCATCTTCTGCTTATTCCTTATAGTGATATGTTTAATCACAACAGCAAGGTCACTCAGTTTTGAGATTGTCCCAACTTTAAACTTTGCGGTGCGGGTGAATGTTACCTTACTCATGATAGATTTGAGATAATAACATAACATAACATTTTAATATAAACTGTGATAAAATGGGCTTCAGTTCGCCAGTATCAGTGGCCCTGCTGAATGTGATTCCATCAGGTGTGGCAGGGAACATTGTGCCATATTCACTCCTAGAGATGAGATTAGGTCGGCACTGAAAGATGTACTCATCCACCCACAACCCTTCTCTGAAAGTGTCACTGTGACATGAGAGAAACTCAAAAACCTTGAAATGTTAAGGAGTTCTTTTGTGAAAGCTCACCCCAAAAAGCTTTCCCCATTACATTATAGTACTGAGAGCATTCAAAAAGTGTGTGGTGTTTTTCCACATTCAGGTGAACTCAGTAAATGAACTATTGCTTTAGGATGAACTGACAAAAGAGTTTTCGTCTTTGACATTATATAAAAATAATGAAAAAAGTCAGCTGGAAGTAAATACAGGTATGAGCTAATTTTTAAAAAATGCAGCTGCACTTTGAAATATGAAATTTTTATCAGTGCTTTTGCTTTATCACGGTCAGTATTAGAACAATACTACTATACTATTATGATTAATAGTAAAAGATCTTAACTCCAACTTATACTATATGGACAAAGTATTGGGCCCTTACATGTTACACCTGCAGGAGCTTTTATGACAATGCATTCCAAGTCCACCGTCCCCTTTTTTGCATCTATAATAGCTTCCATTCTTCTGGAAAGACTTTCTACAAGATTTTGCCGTGTGTCTGTGGAAATATTTATACATTTACCCAGAAGAGCACTTCTGAGGTCAGACACTGTTTTTGGATGAACTAAGCTGGTTTACAGTCTCTGTTTGAGTTCATCCCACAGACGTTCAATGGGGATGAGGTCAGGACTGCTGTATGTGCGAACCTGTTGAGCTCTTCCTCACCAAACTCATCCAGTGTTTTGTCCAATACTCGCTTCCCCAAACTGTTTCTACAAAGTTGGACGCTCAGAATTCTCCAAAATGTCTTTGTAAGCTGAAGCAAGATTTTTCTGTACTGAAACTACGGGGCCCAGGTCATCCCTATGAAAAACAACCCCAATCCCTCCTTCACCAAACTTTACAGTTGGCCCAATGCAGTCAGACAGGTAACATTCACCTGGAATTCACCAAACCCAGGTCTTTCCATCAGACTGCTGCATAGAGAAATGTGATTTGTCCCTCCACAGAACATTTCCACTGCTCCAGAGTATAGTGGCAGTGTGCTTTACACCACCCCATCCGATGCTTGGCATTGTGCTCTGTGATATAAGGCCTGAATGCAGCTACTCTCGCCATGGAAATCCATGCCATAAATCTTCCAGCGCACAGGTTTTACGCTGATGTTAATGCCAGAGGAAAGTTTTAAACTCCAAAGTATTGAATCAGTAGAACACTGACAACTTTTACGCACTATGTTGCCTCAGCACTCAGAGACTTTGTGCCTGAGTTGCTGTTCCTAAACACTTCCAATTTGCAATAACAACACTAAAAGATGATTGTAGGAAATTTATGAGAGGTACACCCTGGACAGGTCACCAGTCCATTGCAGGGCTATCCTTTCACTTGTTTGAAAAGGTGGACTGCTTGGATAGGTGTTTTATTTTTTACACCCGAGGCAATGAGACTGAATGAAACCCCTAAAGTCAGTAATTAAGAGGTGTGGCCGAATACTTGTGTCCATATAGTGTGCATTTGTTTGAGGCACAATTTTCTTGTTCACTAAAGTATGAAGCTGTTATAAATATACACATTCCATATTTAAAAAGTTCGTGTTGCAGCTAAGCTTCAATACATGTTTTCAGACACGACTATCAAAATGTGTCTCCTGTTGAATATTTGTTTCTGGTGTACCCAGTATAAATAGGGAATTTTCATTTTTTCCAGTTTAGTTTACTGGGCAATACTGATAACAGGATATATTTTACAATATGTTCGAAAAGGGAAAATTATTGAGGCACTGAAGAAATGGCAACGTTCATGATGCATTCATGATAAACTGCATAAATCTTGTGGAAATTATTTCACTTTTTCCTATTAGTGAGCACTGCGCTTTCACATTAAATCAGAGAGTCTGTTTCATTAAGTGTTTTATGACTGACTGTAGAGGCATAAAAAAACAACTAAATATTTCTAACTGAGATAAGAAAAAAAATAAATACATCAGGTTCAGGTACTGTTAGCACTCAGTGGCATTTATGTGATTAGTAGACGTTGAAATTATCAGCTCTGCCCACTGCCTGAGAGCTGCACCCTGCCTTAGAGATCTTTCCCATTCAATTTAACGGCATGTTGCCCTTGTCCTCTTTAACTATTTGGTGTGCTGTTCTGAGGCAGTGCATCACTTCTGCTTTCTCATTGGCCAAGACACTCCACAGTCCAAGCTGAAGATGGGTGACCATTACCTCCCACCCAACTCTGCCGCTTCACTTAGCTCAGATTTAATTAACTCCAACCAGCCTTACTCCTGAAGTGATATCTGCAGAGGACTGCCCATTAGGGATTTTTGATCAAGAAATGGACAAGAATACAAACTATGTTTTCAAGTAGAAGGAACACTGAATCACAACCTGGCGATTGTGATGCTATGGCTACTGAAATGCATACTCTTTCACCTCGACACCCAACCCTTTATTGCGCTGGCATCCCTAACCGCTCTCCTCTCAGATCCCTCTCTGATATTTTACTCCTGTGCTTAATTAGGCCCCACAGTTAAACAACGCTATCAGCTTTCAAGGGTCATATTTTACAAGCAAAGAATGAGAATAGTAGAGGAGAGAGGGGAAGATTCCTATTCAACTCTCAGAAACTGTCAGGAAAGAAAGAAAAGTCTCTTTTCTGCTGACACCCCATAATTCACCTCTGACTCTATGGCTCCCCTTGTGGGTAGAAACCAGCAGATAAACAACATGCAGAGACTGGGGTGGATAATACATATAATATGTATTTTACATAGCAGTGTGATCTGATGGTCTATTTAAAGGCAAGTGAGAATGTCTCCATTTCAAATGACACTCCATATGTTCTAGCCCAAGTTCTTCCTGGATACCAGGTGATCCATGAGGACTCATCCACAATAGTGTCAGCAGCACTTGACAAATGTGCTAGCCCTGCAAAATGCTTGTACAAGCACAAACATATCTGGACTATTTATCTTCCTGCTGGAAAATTTATCAGAATATGAAAGCATATCAACCACATCCATTTTGTTTGGAATCAAATTTGACAATAACAGGCAGACACTGGGAAGATGATAGATGGCAAAACGTAGAAGAAAACAGAAAGCGGCAATTTCACACTAAAATTATTTTATGTTTAATATCCGGTTGGTCTCCTTCCAGCTATTCACATTTGAGTTGTGAAGAAACAATTCTGAAGTTTGATGTCCCATGAAACCACTGTGGTCAGAGATACATCACATACTCAAACTTAATGTTTTGCCCTATGGATGGCTCACCTTTTTTAGCCTTGAAATTTATCAACTATGCCATGCAAACAAATAAACTCTTCTCTGGCATTTGACAAATGGACAACTGTAAATGTGTGTGTGTTTCCTGAGGATGTTTTCAGGTTTCTGAGTGTGTGCGTGCATGTGTGTCTGTGGATCCATTCTGATCTTGACTTCTTAATTAGCTTGTACAGTTCTTGAAAGAAACTATTTCTACTGTCTGTGAGCCTGAATGAGTCTAAGGGGGTTAGGCACAGTTATTTGGAGACAAATACTTGTGTTTGATCCTATTATATCAAAACTGTGCATATTGCTGACAGGGATTAAGTATATAAAAATGTAATGTGCTATTAATTATTTGACTTTGTTGGCTGTATCTTACTGTGACTGTAAAGAATAATATTCAGGGCTCTTGCTAGTAAATGCATACAGTAAAGGAACATTTCAACATTTAGGGAATAAAAATTATTGCTTTAAGATTGAGGCAGATTTTGGTTTGCTTAACTTAGCATAAAGACTAGAAAGAGTTCTTTAAAAGGGGCTGGTTAGAAAACATTACTATTGTTATGTCCATACATTTTAGGACAGTGGAATTATTTATTTATTGATTTGCTTTGTAGTTTTCCCTCTGTACACTACTATAGTGCATTTTAATCAAGCTGTGTTTAAATTTCAGAATTTTGCTCTAATTTAAGGGGTTTAACAAAAGTATTGCATTAACTATTTAGGAATGGCAGCCATTTTATAGAGTATCCATTTTCAGAGGTTCGGACATAATTTGACAACTACCATAATTTTAAGAATATCCTTTGCTGTCAATGGCTGCCTGAAGTTTAGAACCCAATGCCATTGTCAAATGACATGTTTCCTCCCTTCAGATGCTCTGCCAGTCCTTTATTTCAACCTTCAGTTGCTGCTTGTTTGAGGGTCTGTCTGCCTTTAGTTTTGCCTTCAGTAACAGAAAAGCTGCTTTTTTGGGTTGAGATCAGATGACTGACTTGCACATTGAAGAAGATCAAGTTTTTTTGCCTTAAGAAACTATTGGGTTGCTTTTCCAGTTTGCTTTGGGTTGTTATTCATTTGCACTGTGAAGAGCCATTCAGTTAGTTTTGCAGCGTTTGGCAGAATCTGAGCTGAGACTATAGCCCTGCACACGTCAGAATTCATCCTGCTACTTCTATCTGCATCTACATTATCAGTAAACACTAGTGACCCAGTTTCACTGGCAGCTGTACATGCCCATGGCATAACATTTCCTTTGTCATGTTTGACAGATGATGTGGTATGCTTTGTTTCATGAGCTGTTCCTTTCTTCCTACATTCTTTTCTCTTCTATAATCTTCCATTATTCCATAATCCACCATTCATTCTAGCAAAAGTTCGTCTTGGCTTTATCTGGCCAAATATTTTTTCTCCCCACCTGGAAAGCCTTTATAAGGTGTTTTCTGCCAAAGTCTAATCTAGCTGTCATGTTCTTGAGTGTTACCATCAGTTTACACCTTGTTGTAAACCCTCTGCTTTCATAAAGGTGATTGTAGACTTTGACAGTGATACTCCTTCCTCCTCAAGAGTGTTTTTGACTTGGCTAGAAGTTGTGAAAGTGTTTTTTTTTTCCCCTAAACTAACTAAAGAATTCTGCTATCACACAATTTGGTTGTCTTCTGTGGTCTTCCTGCCCTGTTGATGTTGCTGAGCTGGCCAGTGCATTCCTCCTTTTTAGAAATTTATCAGATTTTTTATTTTTACCACTTTTAAAGTGTTTCCCTGATTGTTTAATTTTCATTTTTCAGCCTAACAATGGCTTCATTCAGTTGCATTTTTTGGTTTTGCTTTTTGGATCTCATATTGAGAGTTTCGGTGGAAATATTCCCAATGCAAGTTCAGCACTTAAAATCAACTCCAAATTATTTTATTCATTTATTTGCTTATTTTGTCATGTAATAATGAGGGAACAGATGTCACCTGGCCATATAACTGCTCATCTGTCAATTTTCCAATTACTTTTAAGCCTCTGAAAATGGAAGACTATGTATAAAACTAGCTGTGATGATTTAACAGTTAATGTAATAGTTTTGTTTAAGTCTTGAATTAAAGCTGGGAGTCTGCATTTCAATCATACTGTATCTTGATGTTTTGATTTCAAATTCTCAACTCTCAACAAAAAAGAGAATAGGAGCATGTTTTTAACCTTTTCATCTCTTTGTTAAGAACATTTAATCAGTTTTTTATGTATAAATGTTAAGCTTTTTGGATCTTTTTGCCTTAAAAAAAAAAACAAAAACAAAAAAAAAAAACTGTTCCACTTAAACTGAGCAAAATGTGCTGGTAGCAATTACCCAGCTTGATAATAATGATTCATTACTTCACAGTCCTTCAAATTATATTTAATGTCACCTTCTTGCTAACTGTGGTAACTCTAATGCCCTTAACACAGAGCTTATTCCTGAGCGACAAAAGTAACAGGATTCCTAACTGTGCTGTTCCAACACTTACTGTCAATGTGCCACTGTACTGTATAGTCAGTGGCACATTTTTCACTCTGTCTGCTCTCAGTGAGCAGCTCGAAGCCTTGCTGAGCACATTAATCCTCTGGGTTGGGGCCCTTTAGAATCATTTATTCACAGTCAGGGGTAAAGCACAGAGGAGTCAAAGGTCAGTATTCGGTCACCATGAGCTTGGGGCATTTCCATCAATGTACTGTGTATGTGTATGACACAACCAAAAACTGAGGCACACTTTATGAGGAGGAATACTCTGCAAACTTGTGGTCACTTGATGGATTAACATTACCCATATGCTGCAGAATACTAACAGTAACTTGAGTTGACAAATTGACAGAGATGTTCATTTATAAAGAGTGTAGCCTATATTAAAACTTAAATGCATTGCAAAATACAAACCACACTGATGGAGATAAAGACAAGAATATGGATATGGCTCCAACAGCATGTGCGTGAGTCATTACAGTAAACATCAAAAGCCTTCAGCAAGAAATTCCATATGCATGCAATCATATTTGTTCTGAGGGTCAAGCACTGTAGTACACAATAACTCGAAGGCTAAACTCTCTCTGAGTATTCATTGCCAGGAAGCATCCTATTCATAAGTAGGAAAACAATAACAGCATGACAGAGTAGCAGCATATTTAAATAGCCTGAAGAACAATTCACATGTTTTCACATAATTACTATTCATGAATGTGTATTCAACATGGGTGAAATATTGAGTTTTTCTTTACAAAGACTGGGTTTTCAGTGCCACAAATCTATTCTGTATTGGCAGTGGTATATCTATTTACTGCACCTTTTCCAGACAGATTGTAAAATAAATTATATGTTTCAAATTATATTATTTATGGGTAAAATTATTTTTGTCTGTCAGCAGGCTGTGTTATCAAGTTTTGGCAAATGCTGAAAACTGATTCAAAGTTCCATCTCTGAAAAAAATGTATTCTGATACAAGTATAGAAAAACAGAAAGAAAGGCATTTGCTTCAAGCTTAAAGAACCTAGTTAGATTTCCTGTTATTTTGTCATTTAAGGTACATTGTACATCTCCAAGAACTTTCATGGTTTTCTTGTCAAAAGCAACAAAACCAGTGCTGCTGCTTTCTGTAGTGCATCATCACATGTTCAGCATCCACCCATCATCCATTTTTTGGCATTGTTTGTGCTTTCAGTATAACAGCTCATCTTCATGTACTCTCAGTAATTTGCCTTTGTGGTTGCCTATGGGGCTATAAAGCAGAAACAATGATTGAAATAGGCAATGATAACTATGGCTGGGTTCTATCTTGGTCCACAGCAGTGTGCACTGAAGCACATGAAAAGATATGTTTCTTCTTTAAGGTAATTTTGATTGCAACTTGCAATCTTAGGGGAATGGCTTTAAATCCATTCCATTTTAATCTGAATGTGCAATTTGTTTAGTGCTTTTTTCTTACATTTTCTTTTAAAGACTTTTCTGATTTTTTGCCTTTTTGTAGATGAAGAAAATAAATAGAAAGACCAGGAATTTTCATGTTTTTGAGGGTGGATTTAAACTCAGACTGACTCATTTAACCAGATTCAGAATCAAAATTAGGATACTTTATTAATCCCAGGAGGTAAATTGCATAAAACCATGACAAGACCTAAAATGTTATGATCCAGCTAAAGATGCAAAATGACACAGAAGATCTCAATGTAACCTAGCATGGAAGAGGGTCAGTTCTCAAGTCAGACACTGCCACAGGGTTTTCCCACATACATTATGAAACTAGTGGTGGCTGAAAAAAGGATGTAAGGTAATTTCAGTAATGCTGCACAGTTTAGAGTTTAGTGCTTTAACAGTCGGTCATCTCACCAAACACAAGGGCCAAATAACAGCTATTTTTATCCTCTAATTCACGAGAGCTGTAGCATTAACGGATGAATAAAATGCCTGATGGTAGGAAGGTCTTTTAGTCAACAGACTATGCCTGATGTATGAAATGTAAAAAGATCTACTGCACATTTTTAGTACTATACTTTAGAGGGGCTCTGATACTTAAGCACCATGATGAGCCCTATACTCCCAGTGTCAGAGATACAGGATAAAAAAGGTTTCTCTGGAGTTGTAATATACTTGAATTGTGTCCTCAACTATAAGAACTAATGCTTTATATAACACTCCCTCACATCCTCATAGAAGCCAGACCGTCTGGAGAATGCAGACTTTCTCTGAAAAGTCCTTTTCCAAGTGAAAATGCAGTCACATCTCTGTCATTGCAATGTACCTCAGGCAACATCCTCACTCTCCATCTGAGTGCAGTAGAAATGTTAAGTGCTGGAGGACTGTTTGATAACCTTAAAAGCACACATGCTTGCCTTTGTCTCTACATTACTTGCTTTATCCTTTTACATAATCATACAAGATCCATTCTAGTACAAGAAAACATGTAGAAAACAACAAATAAAGTACTGTAACTTAAATCAGATTGCAACCACAAGCTTTTTCAGTTAGATATGAGCCTTTCTGTACAGTACCATAAAGTATAAAAGGTTGCCATTTCTAAAACAGTTATTACCACAGTGCAACTGTGAGGTGGGTGTGGGTAAGCAAAGATGAATGTACTCATTCAGCACTCCACCCCACCATTCAATTCAGGGGAAGTGTCCTTGTATGTGTAGCCGCTCTTGAAGGATATGCTTGTCTGAGTTCTGAGGCTATGCACTGAAGGAACAGGCAGCAAGCAGACAATCACAGAGGAGTTGAGTGCGTCCATTAAGGCTGTCAGTTAGCATGGGCTTTGATTAATTGCACACTGCATAGTGGCAAATTAAGGTAGATCTCAACCCCAACCCCCCCAAATAATTAGGTAAGAATAGATTGCCAGAGAGAGGAGGGTGAATAGTGGGTGCCTGATGTCACTTAGTCTGTCTTACATGTAATAAAAGGTCTTACAGTGTGTTAAGCATGGGCAATAATTGTGTGTGTAAGTGTCCTGAGGAGCACTGTATATTTGTGCAAGGGTGTGGCTTGTGTGAGTGACTGAGAGTGTACAATTGGTGCTGCTAGTGAATAATTTCCTGTCTGCCTTTTATAAACTGTGTATGTGCATAGTGTAAGGCACGTGCACATAATGTCTATATATCTTTTGCTACTGTATTTATGAAAAGAGCACTACTAATATATGTAGAAGTGCATAACCATTTTACATGCCGCTGTGGTTACACATGTGTTTTCAGTGTGAATTTTATCATTTGATTAAGTTAGGATGCTTTAACTGTAAAGTCCCGCTGCTGCTGTTAAAGCCAATGCTCATGTTAAATCCAACACAGCCACAGCCTGAATTCAACTAACACTGTACTCTGGGGAAAGACAAGCACAATTTTAGCACAATCTAGACATTCTTGCTGTTGCATCAGCAAAGCCATAGCCTACGGTCATTCCCAACACTCTGCAACAATTCCCCAGTGGTGATACAGTCCCACCAGCTATGGCCTTGATCGCAGATCGGCTTTCTCTTTCTCACTTCAGTAATAATAAAAAAGTGTAGCTCTTTGCACCAGTTCACTGTTAACATACATATGGCCCTTTCTGCCACATCTTAAGTCTGCTATCGCCTGTCCATCCAATGTAACTAATTTGCTTCAGTTTCAATCAGCGCGGCTGTCTTCACTTTCCCCAAAATGACTCACGCTTCATTTGCATTCATATGTAATTCTAACCTGAGTCATGTCTTCAGGCTTCAAATTTAACTTAATTCTTTTTAGCTTATGTGCATTAGGGAAAACACTGTGTACTGGGATGTGGGCATAGACAAAGCTCTTTTGAAAAATAAGTACTATGGCTTTACTAATTTGGTGTAAAGACTGAAGACTATAGATACAGTTTTTGATGCTGATGATATGCTGCTTGCAGTGCGTGTTAGGTATAAACTGCTTTTGACTGGCAATGTATTTTATTTTATTATCTGGATTGGATGGATAGATTAGCCAGTGGACTGACAGAAAGATAGGAAGCTAGGTAGCTAGATAGCTTGGTTGTAGGGCTGTGGAATATGATGATATACAATACTGTGCAAAAGGTCAGTCCCTAATTTCTTCAAATTTTGCTTTAAAGGAGCCAGACTTTCTTAATTTTTTTCAAAAAAATGTCTTGACCAATAGTTCTCCAGGCTTTCTGAAGATGTTTCAAAGTTTTTCTTTTGATATTGACTGCTTTTTCACTCATTTTCAGTCCAACAGTACTGGCAAGGTGTGCACTGTAATCCTAAAAAAACCTGAGGAAACTGAACAAGCAGAGGACAGAAGAAAAAGTATCATGCCTAAAAAATAAAAAAAAAAAATCAAGGGACCTGACAGATGCATCTGGCCCTCTGAAACCTCATCAAAAATGGCCTCAATGGAAGGGTGTCTCTTAAAAAAAAGGGAAACAGGGAGAGATAGCTAAGGTATCCCAAATTACACACTGGACTGAAAATCAGTGGCAAGAGTTCTTTTGGAGTGATGGATGGATCTCGACATTATTGAAGCAGTGTGGGATCATCTTGACAGAGAACGAAACAATAGGCAGGCAACCTCCAAAGAAGAGAATGTAATGTCCTTCAAGAAACCTGGAGAATCATTCCTGAAGACTACTTAAACAAATTACAAGAGAACTTGCCTAAGAGAGTTCAGGCTGTGTTAAAGAATGGCATATTGACTTTAAAGGGGGTTAGAATTATACTCAGCCTGTTTTTGCCTTATATGCTGTGTTTCCATTTTATGTTTGTATGTGCTAACGTATTGCTGCACCCATAAAAAAATGAGGGGTGGCCCAAGACAGTATATCAAATGATGAAATAAAGACTTCTATCACGTCATATTATGTTCTATCATTTATTTTTTGGCATCACCAATATATGCTGTATACCAGAGATGTCCCTGCTGACTTATTTACTAGTTGGTTAAATACTGGCCATACAAATACTACATGTGTACTTAAGAGCTATTTGCAACTGTTAATAAAATTTTTAAATCATCAGATTGTGTTTTAAACATGACACTTTGCATTATCTATAACATTGCACACACAATATCAGATTAGTGTTGCCGACATAAGCAGTGTTAGCAGAAGTAGCTCCCCTTTCTTGTAGGGTAGCATTCACATAGCTGAGCAGAATGTGGTTACACATTGCTTTGCATATTGCGTGGTTACAGTATATGTCAATTTACTCTTAACACAGCCCACATACAACTGTCTAGTTTCTATATCAAAGTGCTGCAGAATCTTCTAGCAGCTGCCATCTGTCCCACACTGCTTGTCTGAATTTCCACAGCTTGCTAACAGCTTTCCTTTACAGGGAGAGAGAGAGAGAGAGAGGCTCAGCTGACTGTCAGGGCTGCCCTACTTACTAAAGGGTGGTGTTGGAATTTATTTCATGCAAGAAGTGACTGTACGTTAACAAATAAGAACAATTTTTTAACCTGCTAGAATTTCTGGTATCAACTAGCAAGAACAACAATGTTTCAATGTTTATGTCCTATCATTCTCTTTGGGTGGGTTGACTTAGTGTAACTGCATATAGATGAAGTAGAAAGCCTTATCCTACTGGGCTTAGTTTGTAGTACATTAGAACTTACTAATTTAGATGACTTAGCTATAAAACCACATAGCATGATTAAAACCTTGGCTAAGTACACAACATGTAGAATTTGGACCGATATGGTAAACTGACAGCACTGGTAAGGTTCTGCAACGTGAAGACCAGTCAGTGGACTTTCCATTCAAATATTAAGGGACCCAATGATAGATGATTTTTTTTTAAATGTGTTGATCCTGCAGGAAAGGACACTGAGCCTTCTCTGAGTTGGACAGGGCTTAATCTTCTTACAGGCAGTTTGTGTGGATTCCATTAAAAATTGTGTCTCCCTTTACTAAGAGACCTTTTTTAACTGCTGATCAGGCTGCACACTTGTAGGTTCCCACAGGATTACACACACACACACAGACACACACACACACACACACACCTACACACACACACACACACACACACACACTTTACATTACTTTTGATCAGGGTCAGTAGCTCAGAGAAGCAGGGGTAATTAACCTTGACAAATAAACACCCACAAATTCTCATTTAATTTCTGTTCCTTGTGTATAATTTTTTTACCTGCCCACATGCCCTCTGTTACTTGTGATTTAAAAAAATAAAGGAAAAAAATATGTACAGTGCTACAATAACATTATATAAAATTAAATATCAGGATTGTTGATTTAATCTTAGCTTGTTGAAGCCTGGTGTCACCCAATTACACATATTACATTAATTTTTCATTACACTCATTCACTCATTCATTTCTAGAAGGTAAGAACCAATTTTATCCTTGGTAGATGCCAACAAATCTCACTTCCCCTAACCATCTGACTGCATACTGGCAGTGGAAAGTCTGTCTTGCCGGCAACTGATGTATGGTCACAGAGGCAAAAGGAAATTCTGTAGCAAAGGTAGGCCCTAGATGATAAAGTCTAATTATCTTTGCCCAGCAGCTAGTCAGCCAACTCAGAGTTTGGTCAGACAAAGGGGCAAAGGGTCAAGATGAGCCACAACCTCTGCCTTCACTGTCCTCTTCCATAAGAGGCTCCACAGGGGAAATGTTTTGAAAATACTTTGCTCTGACATGGCCCAGTGGTGATCAGACTGGGGCAAAAGGCTTAGAGTCTGACAGAGTCTTGAGACAAAGCCACTCATAGCACTTAAAGCTGTCTTTTGGGAAGAGGTACTCAATAAAAGTAAACAGGGCATATGCTGCCAATTTATAGGTGTAAATCCTTAGATAGCTAGAGGGCAGATTCAGGTTAGATAAGTCTGACCGTGCAACATTAACATCTGAAAACATGGAAAGAAGATTGTTCTAGCCATACTCCATTAAAAGGTAAAGCCCATTGATTTTCTTGGGGATTAAGTACACAGATTGTGTTCAAAATTATATCAACTTCTGTTGACCATTTTGGGGATTAAGTAACTTTACAATGCCACAAAGCTGGCATCAATTAGTTTGATTTGCAATTATTAATTATAAATATACAAACCCATCCATCCATCCATCGGTTTTCTTAAACATTTGTCCAATTCAGGGAGCCTAGCCCAGCTGTCATAGGGCAAAAGCTGAGGTACAAAAAGGGGTATAAAACTATTCTTTTTCAAAATAAATATTATATAATACTATAAGTTAAACAGGACTCTTGTTTAGAGAGAGTCTTAATATTATGAACAGTTGCGTTACTTTTAGTATTTAGTAATTGGTATGCATCTTTATCCTGAGGTAAAAATGAAGTAAATTGGTTTACCACTGCAAGATCAACACAAACGGACACCTCATCCTAATCTCGCACAGCTGGTAACAACTTTTTACAGTGGAGAAGCTTGGCATTGTAGCAAAAACTCACTAGTGACAGCCCTTAAAGGAACATACTGATAAGAGTCAGACCTGCCACATGTTATGGGCTTTTGAATTGGGACTGTCATTGTCACTCTGCTATGTCTCTTTCACTTTCTCATAAAACAACAAGCTATTTGCTACGCAGCCAGAGCGTAAACATCATTGTCAACAGATCTCAGCATGTGTCTTTCAAACACTGATCAAATGGCTTTTGAGATGTGGATTCCCTAGGAAGTGTACATTGTTTTTTGGTTATCCAATTTGAGCAGTGGGTATAATACACGTCAACATAAAATTGGAATTTTCAAGTTTTCAAGTTTAACACAAACACACACACACACACACACACACACACACACACACATATATATATATATATATATATATAAAGGAAAAAAGTGAACACTATAGATTGTTCAGAGGAGACTGTGCTGAAAGTCATGATAGTCATGTAGTGTGACAAAATAAATACAGAAGATATGCCACAAGGGAGCACTATAATAAAAGAACTGCTGTGGAAAGAGGTAGATTATGGTTTATGAACATACTGTAGTACGATAATGGTGTTTGTTGGTGTGTTTGTATTTGCTTATTTTCTTCACTTGCGTGTGGTGTGTCCTGTTTACAGGGCCTGAGCCAGCCAAGATGCAGCTTGAATTCTTGTTGCTCGATCAAAGTCCCTAGAGTAATCTCTCATAAGAACAGAGCGGGGATAGGCAGGAGGATGCCCATTTCATTCTGCAGTGTATTAAATCCCTACACTCGCAAACCAGTATACCCCAGCGTGGCAATGCAATTTTGTAGGGTATGTGGCTACAACAAGCAAAGAAAAACGGGGGAAAAAGTATTCATAAGACTGGTGCTGACACTAAACCAAGATTGGAATGAAGAATAAAGGATGGCAACACGCCTCAGTGATTGGCCAGTAGAGGAACTCCCCTGTGTCCAAGTAGATATGTCTCTCCTTCTCATCATGGCGGGGCAATTTTGTCCCGGTTATAGCTCCTCCATCTTCTCCCAAGCTACTCCTTATATCAGCATTTCAATTTCCTCCCTTGTGCAGGCACTGAGTGCTAACCTACTTCAGACTTTCTCTCACATGAGAGAGAGAGAGAGAGAGAGAGTAAGGCTGAGAGAGAGAGAGAGTAAGGCTGAGAGAGAGACAGAGAGCAAGAGAAAGAATAAGCAAAGCTGAGAAACTGCTGGGTTCTCTCTTCACTCCTGTTTCCGGTTTCCCAAAGGTGTGTGGATGCAGATTCAAATAGAAAAATGCCCAAAGGTGATGTTGTGGTTAAGATGTCTGCCTCATGAACTACATACACCCATGTTCCCAAAAGACTCCCTACTGACAGTGCTTCCTCTCCTATTGTCAAGCACTGACTTGCTGCTAAAACTACACAAAACTAAGAAAAACAAACGAGTAACTGAAAAACTCTGTGTTAAATAAAAATAACTTCATTTTGCTTTAGGCACATGGCAGATAGGCTCTTGCGTGATATCATCTGACTCCTAAAATCATTCTACAGTGATGCACATTCACACCCCAACATCTGGATGGTCATATAATATTATTTCATGAAGTAAATTTCTTTGCCCTGAAAAATAAGAACAGCAAACCCCCACTTGCACATGAGCAGATTATTTAAAACCAATCTGTCTCTTCTATTGTGCTTGTTGACACCTGCAATCCCACTTTTTCTGCTGCCCACAATGGGCTTTTTGTGCTACTAGATAATACCAGTCAAAAAGAAGACTGAGACAAATGTCCCTGACATACCTGCAGTAAGCCCCCTGAAGGCTCTGAGCATTAGGAGAACTTGTTCTTTATTTATGTTTTCATACCCCTAGGTGTTAGCGCAACACCAGTAACGTCCATATACAATATTGTTCTCTTCCATGCTACAATTTTTGCCTTCCCACCTTTCTTTGATTTCATCTTTCATTTCTGCAGCCCCTTGACAATATTTTTTGCATCATTCTCTATTTTCAGTTTTCTCAGACTGTTTACAATGCATCATATTTTCTTTCAGCTACCCAATGTCTTCTCTTCCACTGTGAAACCTAGGAAAGTGTATTTTTTTTCTCTTGCCCAATAGTAATGAAAAATTTATCCATTTATGAGATTTCTCCCTCCAAAGGTTTGCTTGAAATTGTCCTTAAAAAGACTTTTGCACAAGCTCACTGCCTAACATGTCCCCTAAAGGACAACAAATGGAAACAAAATGGAGACATAATATCAGGCTATTTTAAATGTGTATCACTACTGTGGACTGTTTTCCAGGTTCAGGTATCATTCACGATACAGAAGCTCCAAATTTATTAAAAATGTTAACAGATTCTGTAAAAATGGTTGAAATTTTTGTTAGGGTGCCTACCGAGAGTTATCACATCATGTCTTTGTTTATGTTGTCATGCATCATATGACTTACTGTTTTTACCAAACCACTTGGGGAACAACATTCATGTACAGGTGTTCTGTCATAAATGAAGTGGGACTTTGTGAAGGTATGAACATATTGTACCACCAAGATACTGACAAACATCAAGCAACATGCATAAAAAAAATTCTAAGCAAACACAGATAAATCCAAATTCAAATCACCATCTCAAGAAGACACATGTATAGTTGTGGAGATTTTATGTGGTACTCCTTTAAGGGTACCACAATAAAAGATGTTTGCCAGCACCTCGCATTGTGGACTGAACTCCCTTTAGATTCAACCCCTAGCTTCCATTACTTCATAAGTGAGACGCAAGAGATGCGAGGAAGTAAGACAGAGGCTACTTCTCCGCATCCGCAAAACCATTTGGGACTATGAATGTCCTCATACCTGCTGCCACAGCCTCCAAGTGCTGCCTGAAGTGACGTGAAGGTACTCTCCCCCTTTTCTCAAAGTGGGACATTGCTTCTCCCCAGAGAATGTAAGCTCCTAGCAAGTGCCTGATTTTTTTTCCCTCAGCTGTAGTGTCTTTCAAAGTCTGCCTGACATTTAAAGGATTTGAGCCTTAAACTATCAAAGGGTGGCATGGCTGGGACTGTGGGAGAGCCGTGGCTTCAGCCCTGAGTTTGATCTGGCCTGGGGCAGTATGGGTCAGTATCCCAGATTAGGCCTGCTTTGGGAGACACTGACTCAGATAAACCCATAGAAATTCAGGTATAGCAAATAAGTCCTTCTAGCAGTTTCTTGGCCTAGATAGACAGCTATGGGGCAAGGGTCTGAATTTATTACTGGCTAACAGATGCTTTCTGCTAGTAATATGGCCACTGTGGGTGTAAGCACGTATGCCAAAATTCTAAACTTGAATGTCTTTCCTCATTTCTGTCTTAAGCTCATTTCCACAACTTCAAAACAAATGAGCTGCATGTAAGCTAGTAAGGCATATGTGGCTCATTGCTGAAAATGTTTTTATCCTTAGCAATTCTTATATACACACACACACACACACACACATATATATATATATATATATATATATATATATATATATATATATATATAAATCACCTAAATTGACTTGAATGATCATGAAGAAGTATATATGAGAGGAAACCATATGATAAAAAATATGTGAGAGAAAAGGAACAACAATATTGTCGTCAATCCCTGTAAAGCCTGGTCTCAACCCTGGCTTACATAACATCATGAGAAACAACTTCAACATCCACCTTTCTCTCTAAAACACAGTGGAACATGCTGCAGCCTCCCAGATCAAAACCACATAGAATCCTAATGACCTCTCTCAGCTGTACTCGATTGAATCCCACAGAAACTACACCACAGCACTCTCAGTTACAAGTGAGTCAATCCTTTTCTCAAACTCTAAGCTCCTTACTAGCCTCATCCTTCAGGAATTCAGTGTCTTACCACATCATCAAATAGATTTTTATAACTTTAAGCTAAGGGAATGTATGTGTGTTGGATTTTTAACATTAACCAAGACGAATCCCAGAACAGTATCATTGTATCTTCTCAACTTCTATGGGTTCAAGCATGCCAGGATGGTAATAAATCCCTATCCATTCAACAGTAAATGAATCTCAGTTTGCCCTTGACCAAAACATTATTGACCAATAGCTATAGGTAATCTTCAACCAAGCAATCAATAAAGACAAAAAAAATTAGTGACTTCAGAGTTGTCAGAAAACTGACAGTGGCACTTGCACCCTACAAATACAAAAGTATCCATGGCAGCATAAGAACAACTTTCTACATTTAGAGTTACAGTTATGTTAATTATGTGTCTTTCATCAATATGGATAAAAACAAATGCTTGAATGCATTCAGTACTGTGCAAAAGTCTCAAACCACCCCTAATTTCTTCATACATACTTGCTTCCCAGGAGCCAGACCTTCTTGTAATTTTTAAAGCAGTCTTAAGCAATACTCCTCAAGGATTTCTGAAGGTTATTTATTTATTTGTGGAGATTTGCTGCTTTTTCATTAATTTTCGGTCCAGTCCTTGTCTCTGACCAATTTTAAAGAAAATGTTTTTAAAGCTAACACTGACATACAAATCAGTCAAGCATAAGGCACCTACCACAAGGGATGAACCAGTGATGGGTCTACATGCAGTACTGCTCAAAAGTTTGGGATCACTTGCAAATTCCCTTGTTTTCTAAAGAAAAACACATTTTCATTTCAGTCTATTGATGTGCTTAGAAAGGAAGGCTATTCAATGTGAGAAATTGTGAGAAAACTTAAAATTTCCTACCATGCTGTTAACTACTCCCTTCAGAGATCAGCACAAACTGGACAGAAAAAGGAATGGGAGGCCCTGATACACAACTGTGTAAGGAGACAAATATCTGAGAATGTGTAGTTTAGTTTAGTTTAGTTTAAAACAAAGACACCTCGCAGGCAGTTTACTGGCAGCTGCACTAAATAGTACCTGTCACACACCAGTGTCAGCATCAACAGTGAAGAAGTGACTTCAGGATGCTGAACTTCATGGCAGAATTCCAAGAAAAAACATATCTCAGACTGGCCAATAAAAAGAAAAGACTGAGTTGGGAAAAAGAACACAGACATTGAACACTTGAAGACTGGAAGAAGGTGTTGTGGACAGAGTCCAAGTCGTTCGATCACACAGAACATTGGTGAGATACAAAAAAAAAAAAAGATGCAAGAACAGTGCTTAAAACCATCAGTCAAGCATGGTAGAGGCAGTGTGATGGTCTGGGGGTACGTTTGAGGTGCTAAAATAGGAGATTTCTACAGAGTGGAAGGCACCTTGAGGAAAGAAAGCTCACACAAGATTTTGCAATGCCATGCCATTCTGTGTGGGCAGCATTAGATTGGGGTCAATTTCATTCTACAACAGGATAATGACCCAAAACAGACCTCCAAAATTTGTCAACATTATTTCAAGAATAAGCAGTTAGTCAGAATTCTCACTGTAATGGACTGGCACAGTCTGTGGGATCAACTTGACAGAGAATGCACCAAAAAGCAACTAAAATTAAAAAGATCTTTAGAGTGTCCTTCAAGAAACCTGAAAAGCTATTCCTGAAGAGTATTTAAAGAAATGTGCTGAAGAATAAAGGTGGTCATACCAAATATTGATCTTCAAGCTCATTAGAATTGTACAAACTCTGTTTTTGCATTATGTACTGTATTTCAATTTATGTCTGCCCATGTTTCAACAAATTGATGCATCTATTTCCCATTTACTTAGCAAAATATAAAGAGATCAGGAGTGGTTCAAGACTTTTGCACATTACTGTACCAAAATACTACTTCTACTACTCCTACTACTCCTCCTCCTCCTCCTCCTCCTCCTCCTCCTCCTACTACTACTACTACTACTACTACTATTATTACTGCTAATAATAATAATAATACTTACCTGCATCAAGGTCAGCAGAATAAAAGAGGAAAAATATGAAGGTATCTGGAAAAATGGCGTTATAACAAATTTGTTACTCGTTACTTTTCCCTAACACCTCAGAAAAAAAGAAAAAAACTAAAAAAAAAACATATTTCCTGTACACACAGGTTCCCATTATCAGTTTGCACGTCACCAACTCATTAAGCACTGCAAACAAGTAAAGGATGCGTTAACATTTTGTCAGTGGAGCCACTCAGCACAGTTCTATATGGCACTGTGATTTAAAGGATGGTTAACTGCTAATTGGGCTTCACTGACTGCTGAGTAGCCAAACCTATTTAAAGATTAAACCATAAAGAACACTTCAATGAATGGAATTTCAATCCTTCTTTCAAAGAAACACAAAAGAAACATACTAAAACAATACTTTAAAACCCCAAAATAGGAAGTTTATTGATTTAAAAGCTTAAATGGTAACATTGTTCAGAGATGTGCTCCACAACAAGCTTTGGCCAGCAGGTAGTATATATATCATGTGGATTTACTTTCAACCATTAAAAAAATAGGTGCTGAGGATCACATTTTACGGCATCCAATGCCCTGGCAGCCCACAACCTATGTGGAGAGTGGAAAGTGAGTGGATGGGTTGAAAAATAGCATCCTCATACCTTTTCCCACCCATATATCTTTCACGGTGAAGCTTTTTGAATGGAGTGTGCTAAGAGCAAATAGAAACATTGGATGAAGATATGTGTATGTGAGTCAGTGGAGTAGTGAGGTTCTGCACGATGATTGTTTTGCAGGAGGTTGGACCTTGCATGGGCAACTATGATATATTATTTCTTATTGGGAGAGAGTAATTTGCTATTCTTTACTGGCAGTGCTGAATTTTCTTAGCTTCAGTTCCTAGAATTCCAAACCAGACAGAATAAAACAGAACATTACCTTCAAAGGTCATAAAGATAAGTCAGGGTAATTTTGTGGGCTTATGAGTGATAAGGACATTGCATGCAACTTAAGTAAATTCAATCAAACCAATCATGGGTGATAACACAGCAATAAAAACAATTAATCAGAAAAGTTATTTGTATAGCTAATGGTGAGGCAACAATTGTTAATTCCACACAAACACTGCAATCTTAATAGGGATGACAAACACTGGATGTAATTCAATAATACATACATAATAAACTAATACAATAAAAATAAAACAGTCTTACAGTATTATATTCACCTCACAATCCACTGGGATAATAGGCACATTTTTTTCCATTAAAGTAAACATATTTTAACTGATTCAACAACACAACCTCATGACTTCAGTTTATGATCATGCCTACCAAAATAGTTTTCTCCAAATTAGTAAACACTTTTGCTTCAGCATTTGCCTAATGTGGTTGACTTTATGGGTCTCCCCTATAACAACAAAAGCAGTAAAACACATCATGCTACTCAATTCATTACTGCACTATGAGCAAAACAATAATAATAAATTGATGGCAAGTGCTTTGCCCTCCTTTTCCACTAGCAAAAATACTTTGGCAAAAAACAAAAAAAACAAACAAAAAAAAACAAAACAAAACTGTACATGTAAACTTACTGAGAGTCAAAGCAAAGTGAATTAGCTTTGAGTGACTGTGTGATCAGAGAATGGCTGCAGCAATTTCCAGCTATACTGCACCAGGTCAACTAGCCTTCCATAAAAAGCCTCTTGTGGTCTGAGCGAGAACCCGACAAAGTGTTAATTACCCAGGCAACACTGGAGAACAAGGTAAAAGGCGTGTTAATGAAATACTAATAAGGTTCCAATTTGAGTTGCTCGGTTTTGCCATCCTCTAAAGTGATCTCAAGGACTTCAGTTCCTCTATAGTTGGTCTCTGCTATTTCTAATTACTAATGCTCACATGACAGAAGGCAGTTTAGAAATCATTGTTTCTGGGGAATGAATCCTTTGTGTGTTGTCCTTTGATGGAGGACACCCAGGCCGGTTTACTAGGTGTCAGAACTGAGGGGCAGAGCGAAAGAGCGAGAGAAAGAGAGAGAAGCTAAACCATTTAAAATCCCTAAAAAAACCTCTTCTTCTGTCTGTCATACATTTTGCCTCATCCACTGTCACTATCGGGGAAGAGAAGAACCTAGTTTTGAGGTTTTCAGGAGGCAAATTGATTATTATAATTATAGCAATGTTTTAAATTAGACACTTTCGACACTAGCAGTATTTTGTTAGGACGCTGAGTCAAGTAACCAGATGCCCACTTTCCTTGCAAGTAGAGAAATATTAAAGTTCAGGTCTTCAGAGTTGTCTAGTAAGTGTAAATCTAAGGTTAGGATCTTCAAGAAAGGTAATGGAATTTCCACTATGGGTATCCTGTAGGACCAAACAGCCATTTCACAAGACTGTGCACCACAAACAGATAACATAAGTCAAAAGGAAACTCTTCAGCTGTTGGAGTGGAGCAAGTAGAGGAAAGCAGACAGGGATGGGAGCTATTCTGAAAGACATTTGAAGATACAGCAATTTCTCTGAGGCAATCATTTGATGCTCTCGTTCTGTGATGGCTGAGTGTCACTACTTTTGCGCTACCATCACTCAAGTGCATCCAGCACTCCAAGAAATTGATTGTTGGAGGATAGGGCTGCTATAGTGCACACATAAGAAAGTATACATCTATCCTAGAATAAAACTGTTTCTTTTAGCACTGTGCAACTCTGCCTAAAGATGGATTTCTTGTTGTTTGTTTCAGTATTAGCTCAGCACTGTAAACACTGTGATTCTATTTAGTCACCACTTGACACAGTTGGAATAAATGACCAGTGATAGTTATCATATTGAACAAGCAAAACATACACACACACACACACACACACACACGCAAAGAGGAAAAAAACTGCTTAATAACACTAAAATTTTGTTGCAGGATGATCAACTGGTCAAAAGCAATTTTTGAGATCAGCTTAAAATCCATTCTCATGGATTTTTTTTGTTTTTGTTTTGTTTCACACTATGTTCTTAATAACTTGATAACATAGAACCCAAAATAAATTGTCTTGTTTCTTTATACAAATATAAGGATTCAGATAATTCATACAATAGGTTCATATTGTCAACTTTGGCAGCCCTTTAACATCTCTCATACTATCTGTTCATATTAAACAGCTGAGCTCTGTGAACCTCTCATCCAGTACAACTCTCCCATATCGGGTACAAAAAAGGATTAGTTCAGCATATTAGTTCAGCAAAGTCTCTAATAATCATTGTAGGCGCCAGTGCAATGGCATGCTCCTCTACCAGAGGTGTTATTTTTCGATATCATGCAAAATGTCCAAGGCACCACTGTGTATTAAAGTGAATGAGGATCAGAGCATGGTTACTGTCAGTAAGCATTTTTCAGTTACTTAGTCTTATGTTTCAAGGGCTTTAAAAAATGAATTTCTGTTAGTCATAAACCAGTTATAGCATTCAGATTCAAACAGCAAAACCAGAACCAGACCTGCTCTAACAGTTTTTGAATACCTATGATCAATGTCCACATGTGATGAATTGTATGATATACAGTAGTTCAGTATTTACAGTAATAATGCCAAAAGCCCTTTGTTCAGCCTGGCTGACAGTGTCTACTTGGAGATCTTGCATGTTTTTGCTTGGCCAACATAAACTTCCTTCCTTGTACTAATTTTTTCTTGACGACTTGTTGTGAGCAGATATGTGATGAATTAATACAGAAACAGCTTCCAGTAAAAGCCTTTTAAACCTACTGTTCATTCTCTCTCTCTTTCATTCTCCCCATTTGGCTCAGAAGACAACACTTGGGCAGACAGTAAGACTGTGTTTGTAGTGCTTGCACAGCTAGTGGTCGATAATAACTATGATGATAATGGGACTCTGGCTAGTATCACATTACCCACAGCTGATGGCATAAAATGTGATTATCATTTGCCATTTTTGAATGGCGAATGATAAAACTGTCGTTACAGCTGTCTGTTATCATTTTTAATGCAGAGGTTTATATTAGCAGTTTGTTGGATTGGAATTATCTCTTGTGAAATTTTCTAACTCAGAAAAAAAGAAACATCTACTTTACCTTCTGTTGATTTAGTATTCCACATTGAATGTCTAACAGAAATAACCCAATGGTTCACAATTATTAGAGAAGCATTCACCACTAATTAAGTTCTTTACAAGAGCAAAGTGTTCTTAAATCTGTTAAATCTAGGAACCTGTGTGAGGTACAAGGAGTTGGAATTTCTTCCTACAAAATCCAACACGTAAGAATGTTTTAATCAGAAGCAATTAAAATCAATCAAATAGTCGGTTTAAGCTACATTAGAGAAAATAGTAGATGTATTTATAACTGAAAAATTTCAAAATGTCGTTTGTGACATTTATCAGTTAGGAAATGATAAGAACATGTTACCCTGTTGTATTTATTCTTGATAAAAAGTTATTAGTTCTTTACATCTGGTTTTAAATGTTTTTCTGATGTATAAGTGATATATAAACTATATAAGCATAGTACTTTTTTTTAAGTATTGGACTATTGGCATACTTAGCCATATCAAAATCTCCACTGAATGTCAAATGAAGCAGCTCTCCTTTTTGAACAGCCTACATGGGCCATTCTACAATCTCAGGACAATTTCTGTCCCAGTCCATGAAATGGGAAATAATCTAAACACAAACTACTGAAACTTATGTATGTTGTGTAAATTACACTTTTTCTGAGACAAAATGTAAATGTAGTCATTAAAAAAAGTGGTTCCAAAATATTATTTAAAGTCTAACATAACTCCTGAGCACCCTTTAAACTTGTCCCAAATTCTTGGTGACCAAATTTCATGGTAAATATTACAGTTAAAATAAGTTATAAATCCACTTAAAAAATAAATAAAGAAAGAAATGTTGCTAGGTGTCTCTTAATGTGATTAAATCTATTTATTTAGCATTTACATTTTCTAAATATTAGTAAATGTGCACTGATAGTTGTGTCCCACAATCTATGTGCAATCCTGTTACAGAAACCTAGCCTGGCACAGGAAGAGAAAAACAGTGAGTGACGTGACAGTAACGAAATGACATTACCAATATGTGTCTAAACCATAGACAGACCAAAGGTAAGTCCTCTTTGATATGCTTTGTATTTTTTCCAATAATTTCTGATAAAATAGAGTGAGCCACTCTGACCAATGCAACCCTGTTGCCTGTATTACTACAGTAAAAGAAGGCAAATTCATTTCAAACTTTGATTCCTTTATTTATATAACTAAATCTAACTTATATAACTAAACACATAAAACATCTATTTCTTTAATTATTATTGAAGCCTAAATTGTGCTCCAATTCTAGAATGACCCTCATGTGGCTGTTTAGTTGAGAGACACAGTATCTTGCTATTCTTGCTTTCTCTCCGTAATTCATTGGTGAGTCACTGAACATTTAAGACAAGCCACTGTTTTTATTTTGAGGAAGGAAAATGAACAGGGAGCAGACTGTGGATTATTGAATTGATGCTGCCTAAATTGTCTGTTAAGCTGGAGGGTGTTCTGTTAGTTTACTCTCCAAAACATTTCTCTTGTGCTCTTTCTAAGCATGATATCTGCACCATACCTGGCTGTGTGACATTGGATTTAAACATTTCTAAAATCTCCTCCACGCTGGAGTTGAGGGTGTATGTTCACAATGTCTCAAAAGCAGTAAAGTCGAGACTAGGGATTAGAAATATAGATTAGCTAATTACCTGGTCCAAACACAATCCGCAGATTAAAAGAAAATAGTTTTCTGTGGTGATCCACAGGAATCATCTATGGAATTCGACAGATTGTTTTCATTTGTTACATTTTTAATGATTAGTTAATAATAAATAAATTAAAAAATTAACAAAAACATAATCATTGTTTCTTGAGCAAATATGTTGATTTATATAAAACAATAAATGGACCTAAATTTTCTTAGCAATACTATAGGCTGAAATAAATTTCATCTAACTCAAGATTTTCAATTTAATGCTTTTAATTTGTGAAGATTTCAAGACATGTTTTCAGGACAGCCATTTCACATGAAAGTCACAGCAACTTATACAGTGGATGAAAGGTAGAAATGACAAACATCTGCCTAGCAACATGCACCTCTTCAAACTGTGGAAAATCTGCAGACTGCAGAATTTTGCAACATAATTCTCACACTATGGACAGTTGCACTAGGAAGGGCATCTGGTGTAAAATCTCTTCCAAATACCAATGTGGATTAATCTGCTGCCCTTTGAAAACAGAGCAGTCAAATGTGCATTCCAAAGAATAGATACAAACCCATTATCTAGGAATGTTGGGAGATTTCCCAAAATACAATAAAAACTAAAATCTGTGATATGTTAATTCACATGAACATTTATTTAACTGTCAAAAATACAAAGAAGAGATTCTATAAAATTTTTACTGACTAAGCCAAATGCATTTTGTAAATATATACAAATTTAGATTTTAATGGCTGCAACACACTCAAAAAAATTTGGGACATTAAAATAACATTGAAAAGTGCACAGAACATTAAAAAAACACATGTTTGGAAGACTCGACTTTAAGCAAGTGAATTGGTAACAGGTGAGGCATCATGATGGGGTATAAAAGTAGAGCCCATCAAAGGCTCAAGCAAGGATAGGTGGTGGTCACATGAGGCCACATTTCAGCTTATTTTCAGAATAAAAAGGGTGTTAAGTTCTCCGTTCCAAAGATAAAAATGAACATCCCAATTGCTATTGGCAAACAGTGAAAAAGCCAGGATCTCTGATGGTACTAGGATGCATAATAGCCCATTGCATATTTGTGAAGGTACCATTGTCATCAGTCTGATGCCTCTTCCCAGGATGGTCATGCTTGTTTCAGTAGGGCAGTGTCATACCACATTTTACAAGGACTACAACAGTATGACTTCATAGACAAAAAGTGTGTGTGCTTGACTGGCCTGCTTCCACTCCAGATGTGTCTCCTGCTGAACTTGCATGACTTATCACAAAAGGAAGAATCAGACAACAGACCATGGACTGTTAAGCAGCTGAAGTGTCATATCAATCAGGAATGCAACGAAATTTCCTAGCTCAAAATTATAAAAATGTGCATCCTCAATTTTATAATCGTTAAAATTTTTTCAATTTTTTTAAGTAAAGGTGATGCAACACAATGGTCAATGTGTCTCTGTGTCATGTTTTGTTGAATTTGTTACAGCTATCAAATTCTAAATTTGTGTATATTTACAAAATACAATGAAGTTGGTTGTTAAAACTATTAAAAATGTTTTTTGTATGTTTCTCAGTTAAACTGCATTAACTCTTTGTTTTTATTTCATTTTGGGAAATATCCTCTTTTTTTAACTGCCTCTGTAGCACCATTGATACACACATATTTCTGCTATAAGCTACATCTTGTGTGAAATCTTATCTTGCCAACTCCAAGAACTCTTTAGAAATTGCATGAGAACTGCTACCCCATTCTAAATGCAGCATTTAGGTTTTTTTTCCTAGAGAGATGGGAAGGAAGAGATGGGCATCCGCCTCGTTTGCATTCTGCAAAGGCTGTGCGATTCAGGGCCTGTCAGGCAAGAGCTCTCTTCCTCTGAGGTGCCTTTGAGAGCTTGGGAGAAAGAGATGCATGTGAGGAGTTCTGAAGTAGGGTGAACTTCACACTCGCCTAATCTCTACTCTGGATCTGTCTGTCGTTCAGCGGAAGCACCAGCTAGCGGACCTGGCACCAATTCAATCACTGATTCGTGATTGGCAGGGGAGCAAGCTGTAGCCCTGGGGAAGCAAAAAAAGTCCCTTTTGTCCTTAAAGAAAGATAGTGAGTAGAAAGGCTGACTCCCTTTAGAACCAGACCAGTGGTTGCCATCTGTTGGAGCAGGAACTTTAAAGATCACAAAGGCTGGAAGAAGAGAAAAGTATACTAACTGTTATGTCCTGTAAATACACAGCTTTTATACTTCTTTATATTTAGAGTGTATCCTACCTATCTGTCTCTTTAGTTTTGTAAAGTATATTTTGAAGGACTCTTAACTGCTGCTGTTATGGTTGCTGGTAACATTCTTCAGTAAAGGAAAGAATGCTATGTATGTTACTCTGCCATGCAGAACTTCCAAGTCAGTGTTCTGCAAGTCATGCAAGCAATGTAGAGGGGAGGTAACAGTAACTGGTGATTTTATTTTTCCTGATATTTTCAGGATATTTATCGTAATTTTTTTTTATGAGGTTGACACAAACATTTAGGGAACAAGTATTTTTTGTAAGTGTATTTGGTGTACCAATTACCTTGGCTAAAAATCATTTCTAAGATACATGCCAGGGAATATAAATAAGAACTGGTTTGCATATAGTAATGTGTTCAATAATCATGGTACGTTAGGAAAAGATTTGTGTTATGTCAAACTGTGACATTTTTTATATTGGCCAGCTTTTTAAGAGAGAACACAGGGAATATGTTTCTGCTACAGAAGATAATTGCCTTTCATGTTTGCCTTTAAGTTGCTTGTAAAGGCAAACATGCTTTCAGCAGAGTTTTTTCCACTTTTAAAATTCTGACTAGGTAATACTTATTAGTATAATAGTAACACTGATACTCTGAATATTTATCAATAATTTTCTATTCATAGTCCAATTATTTTAATGATTTAATTATGTCACTCCAAGTAATAACAGGTTTATAAAAAAAACAACACTTGAATGCAAATAAAATACCAAAGATCTAATATCCAGAAAAATGAAATGAAAATATTTCAAAATTTAAAAACTGTCTCTTGTGTCCAACAAGGTGAAACCAATGAAAACATTCAGTCATATAGCTGAGCCACATTCTCAAAATACTTACCAGCAAGGAATTAAGTCAAAGGGTTATCTCTTGCTCCATTATTAAATTTGAATGACTCTTCTCAAGAGAATGACAATATTATGAAAAGAATAATTCCATCTGTATGAATAATTAAAAATAAAGTTATCCAACTTTTTTCCACCATGAAATCTGAAATATAAATCAGCTGTCAAAATTCTCATCTGCACACTGTACTGCCTTTATAATTTCTCTGAAATCCTTCATTACTGTGATTAATACGAAATTGTATTCATATACCTCCAGTGGGTGTTAATTTTATAATAGACATGATCAGTCAAACTATATTAGCAAATACTGGTTAAAGTATAATTGAAAAGATGAAAATAATGTATATTACTGCATATAAGAAACATAAATGCTTCCAGCAATATTTATTGCTGCATTAACATGAGTGGTTCTGCACATTTTAGCAAGGTGATCATGTTTCTTAAAGTGAAATGCTTGTGACACTTAGTTTAAGTCAAATCATCAAATCTGATGTCAGTAAAATATTGGCACTAAATAATATATCAAAACTGACAAGAAGGTATGTCAAGCAGTAAGGTGAAATCTATGTGTTTTGGGTGGATACTTCATGTATATGGAGGATGTTAATGAGGGTAGTCATACTGTTTTCTGTTTTGCAGTGCATACTTTGTGAACTATCACAACTTGAACAAAATACATAGTACACAGTACCTCTCCGAGTACATATTACACATTAAACAACTAAATCCCATTCCCTATATTGACAACGCTCAATATAATTTTCTCTAAAAAGCAGAATTATATTCAACAATTTGTCAGTCACTGTCAGAATCACGATCAGAATACTTTAATAATCCCTGGGGGGAAATTATTCAAATTACAAACATATTTAAAGCCAATAATGTCAATATTTTTAAATGTGCTATGAAATTAGTTTCAGAGTTGTTACACTACCTATTCATGATGCCTTTTTGAAGATGCTTGAAACCAAATCCAGGAGTAATGTATATATAGCAAAAAATAATATGCAAAGTGCATCTGATGCATTTCAGTCATCTCAATATATAACTTATTTTGTAGTTGTCAGGTAAATATTTGAGTTTTTAAACATTAATTTTCCTTCCTTCCTTGTGAGCTGATAGGAATGCTTTTTGGAGATCAACTTTTCTGAGATCTCATAAGTCTTTAATTGCTCCCAAGACATCAATGTGTCTGGACACATAAATGTTTGTGAGAGAATCAGTTCCTGGCAGTGCTTTCCAATACATTATGTGTGCTCTTGATACAGTAGAATGAAATAGGCTGGTCATGCTGAGCCAGTAATTGGAAAAAACCAAAACAACCCCCCCCCCAAAAAAAAAAAAAACCACACTGAAAAAAAGAATTTTCTATATAAGGCATATACTGTGACATCAATTGAGTCACAATAGATACATTTAAAAATAGAGCAACTAGATGAGAGTTTGAGTTAAGGAGAAAGGATCAGCCAGGAAGTAAATGAATGGATCTGCTTGTGCCAATAATTGTCCTGTGCTTCTGGGGTGAGTGAATGGTCAATCGAAACAGTTCAAAAGCTACACTATTAGTGATGCAGAGTGTAACCTCTATCAGGGGACTTGGAGAAGCAGCCCCTGGTCTATAACGGGTTAGCAATAAAACAACCACTGGGACTCCCACAAACAACTGACACATTTGAGGACTGAAGTTTCATGTTGACAGAAGCTGACTGTACTAGATATTTGTAATAAACAGTGGTTGGCATTAAATTAAACTGTTATTAGTAATTGCCTGTTACTTCTGTTCTAAAGCCCCACCCCCCCAGGGAAACAAAAAAGGAATTTATGATGAAATGTTGGATTCTTAAATAGCTTCTTAACGACTGGATTTATGCAGGATGCATAGTCGGTATTGCATAATGCAATGTGCTTGTCTAGCTTCAGAAATGCAAATCATCTGTTGTTGATGGAATCCAATCAAGTTGATGGAATCCTTCCACAGCCATGGCCATGAAATATTTGTGATTCTTCAGCTATTGATGCAGCAAAAGTAAAAGACAATGAGAGATAGATACTGGCAGTCGAGAGACAGGAGGAGGAGAAATGAGAACAGACGCAGAGAAGAATGGAAAAGGTATAATGTTTTGTTGTTTAGAGTATGACAGAAGCTTTTACTGCATTGCTTTCTCGTGATCAAATGAAGGATGAAAGATGTTGTGCATCACCATTTGTACACTTTATGTGAGGTAATATCTCTGTTATTCAGTATAAATTAACATCTATCTATCTATCTATCTATCTATCTATCTATCTATCTATCTATCTATCTATCTATCTTCCTTTACCTTCCATAGTTTCCCTGATCTCCTTATGTTGAAAACTATTAGGGTTCTTATCGATCACCCATCAGAGGCTTTTTGGTATTTTTTGCTTTCTGCCAGAAGTGGAAAGGCTTTCTTGTTATTTCAGTCTGTGACTTTTATAATAGGCAGCAAACTTCAAGTTATTCTTGTATCAATGTTTGTGGAGAAACATTGATTAGAAATCAATACATTAAAACCCTTAATTTTAATACAAATAAATAACATTACTGAGACCCACTGACCAGTGTTATTGCCTGTAACTGATGTGGATATTCTAAAAAAAAGAGGAAAAATGATGCAGTATATTACAAAAAAGCTTTACTCAAAGACTCAAGTTTGATGAATGTTACTCAGCAACACTTGTAAGAGTATTTAATTTGATAGGTTGACAGTTGCTTGACAATTTAGCAATATTTTTTGGATTTTCCACCAACTGGACAATTGTAGCAGGATGACAGTGTGCAACAGACTTCACTATGTATCAACACTGTGTAACATTTCCTTTTTTA
>VUQH01028150.1:14157-25699 GCA_015106775.1 Etroplus canarensis | reverse complement strand
CACCTCCTAGACTCTTCACCTCCTGGAAAAAAAAAAAAAAAAGGTTCAAACAACTAAATCGATAGCAATTTAGGGCAACACTCTTCCCACTTCCTTCTTCGTCTTCTTCTTCTTCTTCTTCTTCTTCATCTCCCACCACACAGACTGCACCCTATGAGACAATTTGCTATGACACTGCTCTGATAGGACAACAAAGAAGGCTCAGGACAAATGGCTCTTTGGAATGAATTAATAGAGCTTTGATCACACAGGTCTGCTGATAAACATGGTTCATGCCACTAAATCTAAAAGATGGCGTGCTTTTTAATGTCTCACATGAATTGTACAAAAAAACGTACTTGTCTGTACTTTGTCCTTTTGTACTCTGGGGGTATACCTACAGAAATAATGAGCACTACCCATTGCTATTGATGCATAAAGAGGGGTAGGAAGCCAACACTCAACAAAGCCTAATGCAGCCAGACTCTTTTTTAAAATCTTGTTGGCAAAAAATCTGCTTTTTGTACACAGCCCACATTCTGGAAACAACAAAAAGCCACTTGGACCAACCTACACAACTCAAAAGTAGCAGTCATTAACACTGTGCTCATACGCAGGTATAAACTATACATACAGGAAAGCCAGATGAATTACTTCATATTTACTGGGAACAGGTCAAATTCAGAGGACTTTTCAAACACAGCACATCCTTATATTTTGGAGTGGAAGGTTACTGCAGCAGTAGACACCCATTCTTGTAGAACAGGTGTGAAAAAGCGATCACACCTCTTCTTCCCATTTTCCAACAGAATAAAAGTCAAGTAAGGAGCTGGTTTCAGCACCTCTAGTCTCTGCCTCTTCATATGGGAAGATATAAACTTTTTGGACACAGATCTCTGTACACAGCAGTGATAGCAGCAGGTCCCTATGGTTGATAGTCCTGGCTCCACTGAGAGATGATGGTGTCTGCAACACCATATGGTTTTCCAAGGTGGGGTGAACACAGATAGTCCAATCAACACTATCCAGCAGAGGATAATTGGTGGCCATTTAATGTGTGTGTGTGTGTGTGTGTGTGTGTGTGTGTGTGTGTGTGTCTGAAGTAAATCATCAGAATCATGTGACTTTTTTAATCCCAGGGGGACATTGTATAAAACCGAAGCGAAGGATGTGTTTAAGTTCATATCAATATAAGTTGTCTTAAATACATTATTCCACCTTTAAAATGAAACAAGGGAATTAAACTTACTAAGCATATTAAGATTTCGTAGAGGTCCAACTTGTGTTTTTCTCTTTTTTTTAGACATTCAAATTTTTTACTGCCTCTCTTTTAGTCTGTTGTTATGTTTGCCAACCCCTTAATCAGTGCAATATTGTAAGAGCCATTCATACATTTCAAATGACTGCTGTGTTGAACCTTTATGTCCTACCAGTTCAACTTTCTTGCTACAGCTGGCTGGTTGGATGGTGATATTTATATTTCATTTCTGAACCTGCGTTTTTGTCTCACAAAGTAGAAATCTTATAGCCAACCACCTAATCCAGCAACTATTATTTTCAAGTTTCTTCCAAGATTAAGCTGAGTATTGTATTCCATCAGCCATCTTACAAACAAAATTAAAGCAAATTTTGAACATCCAAATATAGGAATATGTAACTAAATACATCTAAAGCAGACAAAGAAAGACTATATTCTTTTACACAGGGTCTCTGTAGGCTGATTTTGAACTACAAATATGGGGATTCTTTCTAAAGTGCATTAAAATAGGAGGAAGTTGAAGAAGAAAAAGGCAATCAAATATTAAACACTCTCTTGGGCACTGGCATGCAACAGCCCTGTTAACCCGACCCAACTCCTTAGCTGTCGCCAAATACAGCTCCACGGCACTAAAATATTAACTGCCTGCAATCTGTGACACACAAAGGCACTGAGAAGCCTTGGTGGAGGCCTCACAATTGGTTGATATGTCATGGAAATGTAAATATCTCCCTTGCTATGAATGCTGTATAGAGTACATGCTTGACATGTAAATTTTTCGCTTGGTACATTTAATATAAAGTATAAATACAGTTTAAGGTATCATTTAAAGTTGAAATGATATAATTGTGAGAAAACAAGGTATGCATCAACAGGACAATACATTGCCTGTTTCTTTTCTTAAATGCATATCTGAAAGAGCCTATGACTGCAAAGTTGATACTTCAAAAATTATCAAGTATATGTATATATTACATTAGAGTAAATATTTGTAGACCAAGAAGAGACGACTATGGAAGTCCATCGCTGGTGGGAAAAGGGATAGATTAACTTGTGTAAGAGTCTACTCGCAAAGTAAGACCAAGTGAGGCCTGGGACATTTTACCCTGTAGACTATAATTTTTGGAGAAATATTTTATGATTAATGGCACTTAATGTTATAAGAACTCAGTATGGAGGCCTCTCACTTTCCCTATGGAGTATTTGTCCTCTTTTTCTAAACTTGGTTAAATAAACAAATAATCTACATTAAAAAAACAGCTCCAAACATGAAACAACACTGTGTATTGTATTAAAATAAAGAAACAAAGATTGGTCACACATCAGCTTTTGCCTTTGGCCAAAACAATGTGGGTAGAGACTTAGCTTTATGAAAAAAAAGACTGAGTAAGGTCTCTGTAGATTCTCTTCTCTAATCTTCTCTCATTGCAAAGGGATGTTTGCCATTTCAATGATACCTGTCAACAACTAGCAACTCTTATTATATGCCTCTTTGTCTTGAAGGAAAGATTATATTTACAGCTAAGTACTGCGTAATAATTAAATGTTGTTAGAAAAATACACTGCAGTAAATTTCCAATTTAGCAGTACACCCACTAGCTACATAGATAGATAGATAGATTTAGTAATCCTAAGTGGCAACATGGCAACATCAGAAAGAAAGAACACGAGAAGTTTGAGGAATACCAAGGGCTGAGAGACAGCTAGAGAAGATGTGGAAGGTGAAGGCAACAGTGGTTCCATGGCAATCAGAACACTCAAGGCAGTGACCCCCAAACTGGTAGAGTGCTGGGAAACAAAATCCCTCAGATATATGGATATGATTTTATGAAATATCTCTCAAAAATGTTAGAGAAAATATGATCTTTTTGTAAAATAATGTCAAAGTACAAGGTTAAGGCTAAGTTCAAGAATGACTCTTGCCGTTACTATTAAAAATGATTACGTGATTAATATCTAAAACTTTATAGTTACCAAAAATGAGAAGGATTCACCATCTTTTCAAAATTTTTTGTACTGAGCACAGACTCAAGCATTATCTTGGTGGCTGAACTTATCCTGCAGAGGGTTGCTGCAACAGAAACGGATGCAAGCGATAAGGTGAGATGGAAGCAGATGATACGCTGCGGCGACCCCTAAAGGGAGCAGCCGAAAAGAGAAGAAGAAGAAGTTATCTTACTGAGCACAATGAAAAGACACTGAATTTATCTTGTCTTCTCTATTACTGGACTAAGATGCACAGATTCACAAACAGACCACATAATGCAAGTATAAAATTCTTTTGGGACATGGATAGCATTAATGAAAGAGCACATATTGGACAATGATATTGAAATCACTAAGTAAATGAAACATTTTACACTGGAATGTTAGCTGGCAGATACATATTTTAAATAAAATAGCTATAAACATCATTTTGAATTGTACAGAAAAATTAAATTTTGTGTTTTCAACCTTTAAGAAAAAAAAACAGTTTTTATGGTCAGAAAAGCAAAGATGTTGCATATATTTTTCAATTAAAAATGACAACAATCAGAAAAATATGAAAGGCAAAACTTAAAACCTGTTATCCACCTATTAATATTAAATAAATCTGACTCAGGTTCCAAAATATTTTATAAGTCTCCATAACTCAAACTTCTTAACAATCTGTCTTATATGACAAAAGGAAGGAAAGCCCAAAACCCCCAAATCTTATTCATGAAAATAAAATTGGAAGAAGTACACAGTTGCATTTTTTATACTCCCTTCACAAAAACACACTTTAATAATGGCAGCCCTCTGTGTTCAAGGAATTGCGGTTGTCAAGCTGCAGGTCATTACCATACTTTCCGGGAACACGAAAACATGTAGAATTACTGGAAAGAAATACATCAGACATTACAGACTTCTTTAAAACACATATATCACATATTTCAGCTACATCTCCCCAGAAGCAAAAGACATTGACAAATACTTAATGGATGCATGGCTGGCAGCTGGGAAAAAGCCTCTGACTAAATGATGGATAATGATTGTTGGGCATACCAATGTTACATCATGGAAAATGTTACTATTGTTTTAAACTTAAATAGATATTCATGTAACACTGGGAAGTTAAACTTCTGAGACCTCTTTTGTTAACAGTAATTAATTAATTGCAATAACTGGTGATGTTTTAGTTGCGCATGTTCTTTGTCTGTGTAACAGTGTTTTTTGATGTATGTAATATTATGTAATATATTTTTCAGAATGAGAAATGGATAGCGTAACAACGCATTTTGTAATACAAAAAGAACCAAATGAAAACTGCATATATGTGTCTGAGAATATTAGGACATGAAAATGTGTATGCTTTGGCTTCAACAACACAGTCAATAGTGTAATTCCTGCTAAATAAAGCATTGCTTCTGTGTCTCCCTGAACCTAATCATGCTGCAGTAATAATTGATGCCACGGGCAAAACATATGATGAAGTTGTCATTGTGATCTGATCATTGCACTGTGTTCACAGTAAATGCAGATCAAAATTTCCTTTTGCCTTCTTATAAGGCCATTAAAGACCTTTTCACTGGAATTATCCATGGCAGCTAGAGTGCAGCTGTATGTACTTAATATGCACATATAAGCAAACACAATCACTGATATGTGTATCAGTATATTTAAGAAAAAAAATGCAAATGACTATGTCTGAATTAAAATAAGAATTTAAAGAAAGCAGCAAATTTTTTTTCAGTTCACGTTCGGTTAACACTGTGATGGGATGGTTTCTTCGGACAGGAAATTATTGTGCAGCTTTCAGGTAATTTAACAGAGGGGAAAATGTCAAGATGATGACTTGGATAAGACTTCCTGTGCTTCACTTTTTTTTAGACTTGCCCTGAGGAAGGCTGACAAGATGAAACCAGACTGGATCCCGAACAACAAGGGCTTCTGTTAGGGGACTGCTCTCTGACTCATCTTCTGCAGCTTTAACAAGCCATCTGCAAAGGGCCGTGTCTTTGTCCAAAGCAAGGCAGCACACACACACACACACACACTACTCATTGACATGTTTAAACCACAGATGTGCATACAATCTCAGCTAAGAGTAGAAGATATATCACTACTTTAGAAATGCAATGTTGTCTCTATCTATCTATCTATCTATCTATCTATCTATCTATCTATCTATCTATCTATCTATCTATCTATCTATCTATCTATCTATCTATCTATCTATCTATCCTGTACAACCTGACTAAGAATGAATGTTTAAGGAATACTTGTTTTTTTTCCTTAGGCTACTCCCATTAGGGGTCACCACAGCATTTCTAATCCTTTCCATTCTGAGCCCTCTACTACAGAGTTTTATTTGCCCTTATCCAGGTAACTTCAGGGTAAACTCTGGGTTTTAAGTACTACGATGGTGGCTCGCTTTTTACCGAGGTATATCGCCAGGATAACTTATGCTGCAGACCTAACCTGTTCTGGAGCAGGTTAAATTCTAGATTAGAAATGAACAGGTATAAAAACACCACCTACTGACCTACAATCAGTTCTATGGAAAATAGTGTCAACTGTCCTCGGAAATTCCCTCAGTTCTCTGTGGGCATAGTAGAAGGGCCTAAAGTTTTCTTAATAGCATTGAAAGTCTTCGAGCATCAACAATAAATACTGTTTCTTAGAGAAAGTTTTTTATAGATTTTATTCCTATTGGCTGCAAACAATTTTTCAGCAATTTTAATGATCTATAAGCCTTGACATATGATCCTAAAACAGAGTGCCTAATTTTACTTTTTTGATTTGCAGTCTAAGTCTAATTTGCCTATAGACGTAACGTACATTTACATTTCAAGTTTGTGTTTGTTTTTTATTTGCGCCAAGATCGACACTACAGGGTTGCAGCTGATACAATAAAGACAAAAACTGTCACGCACCTCTAAGCATGAATTTTATGGAATAATGACTGTGCTCTGGCAGATTCTCCTGTGTCTTAGGATAAATTCACACTGCAGGCAAAAGTGGCCCAAATCTTTTTTGCCCATATGTGACCCTGTCTGACTTCTAATGGCAGTCTGAGTAGACAAATCAGATGTTTTTCAAATTGGATTCAGGCCACTTTTATATGTGGTCCTAAATTGCAGATATCTGATGTTTTTCAAAGCGGCTTCATTTTGAAGAATGAAAGAAACTATGGAAAGAAAGTGAGGTTTTACACACACGCTGACATGTGTAGCATCCATATTTACTTCTATAAACACAGCATGCTGCGTGTTACATCACGTCTTCTTCTGTGCAGTCATGTCACTTCAGGTCTGCAGACTGGTCACACTGAAGTCTGATGGGGGGGTGCATTTAAATTATAATATGAACAACCAGGCAAAATAATCAAATCTCAGCAAAGAATTGGAATTGAGCAGTAAGACCTGCAGTGTAAACGTAGCCTTAATGAAAGTATTGTGATACTCAACTTGAAGTAGTCTGAACTTTATTAATACAGTAGATCTTTTTTGGTGCTTAAATTACATTCATACAGCACCTTTAATACTAAACTACTGTATAGCATTTTACCTGTTGCAGACACTCATACCACTGTTTAATCTGCAGCTACTAAGTTGATTTCAGCCTGTCTGTGTTTAACCACTTCGCACATTTCCACTATTACAGTTTCATCTTCTTTTGCAAAAATCAGATGCTCTTCTTTTGTTAGACTTATTCATGCTTCTGATTGGTCAGATGCTGCCAATGCCACCCCTTTCATGCAAACGTGCTCATAGATGGATTGATACACCCTGGGTTGACTGATCTAGTTGATAACTGGTTTCACGTGACTGCTGACCCGATCACCAATGTTAGGTTAACTGAATCCAGATAATGGAAAGATATCCTGGATATGTTAAACTTGCTTTGTAGTACTTGTCACTAACATTGAAAAAGTCAGCATCTTCGACTCTGCCACGTCCAGATCTACCTCCTGTCTTTTAGTCAGTGTCACCATCACCAAGCCATACATCATAGCAGGTTTCACTCCTGCCTTGTACAATTTTTTTATATTTAATATTTTAATAGAAATAAAGTTGGATAAAAAATGTATTTATTTATTTATTTATTGCTAGTGTGGTGTTACTTGGCTTCTTGCTGTGGTATGGCCAGCACCCCTAGTCAGCCACAGTCATTGGTAATCTGTTAATGTTTTACACTTCCATTTTGGCTGGACAGAAACATTATCACAGTTTGTATTCATATTTGGTCCATATGGATGGCTGATAATCCCTTAAACAATGTACTCAATCCTTTTGAATACATAATAGATAAACAACTGATCTCAATGACACAGCACAAAGTCAATCTGGGCTTTCTTCCTGATTTTCTATTTTCTTTTTTTTCTTTTTGTAAATACAGTGAAACCCACTGAAACGGGCTCAAAAAGCCTTCGTTTTCACCAGAATGGATTCCAGTCAACAGTGCCAAAAAGCCGTTCTCCCAGAACTCATTATCTTGTCCTCTTTGTCATAAGGAGCAAAAAGCCACATTTGTGAGTTTTGTTTAATCTCTGACTAGAGGTTGGGGTTTACTAAGGGGTCAGTCATGCAAGAGGAAACAATTGCACTTCACATTCATGCAAATGTGATAGGCTCATTTTTGATTATAGAAGCTTGTGATGGTTTCCAATACAACTGACAAAGAGAGACTGTTGAGGAACTGGTGAACAGTGACTCTTTTTTAAATAAATTACTGTTATATGACAAGCTGATGAGGGTCAGAATTTAATCAGTGGAACCACATAGGAAGCAACCTATCTGATATAAATGAATGTTTCCTCCAGGAAAACTAAGCAAGTGAATTTATTTCAGTCTGTTTGGAGTTAGATTTTTTAATGTTCTTATTTCATCAACAACACATGAAGGCATTTACATTTACAGACTTGAGTGGTAATCTGTGCATGTTTTGTCCATTTCCTATGTGTTTCACACATAAATGCAATAATCGGGAAATCTGGCAAAGCCAGGTCCAGGTCTGCTCAGAAGTTGCTCATTCATTTCTATGAAACATCTGTTTCCAATGAACCTCCTCCTTTGATGTGGCTCATTCTAGACTTTAGAACCATTTAATGGACTTGAAATGTCTGTGGCAAGCCAGCGACTTGCATGGAGAATGAAAATCTGATAGGTTACAACTAATTATTTTTTAATCAATACAAGAGGCCATGGAATGCATCTTTTTCATTCAGTTTTGTTCTGTTCTCTGTCGCCTGTGATGTGATAGGATTTCTCTTTACAATGAATGGAAATGTCTGACTTGAAACATCCCCCCACACTTTATAACACATTTCCCCACATATCAAAGTACACCATGGCTTGAGCTGTCACAAGGGTAATGAATAGCAGCAATGAAATGCAGGGAAAGTAAGATAAATAAAATAATATATTGCTTTGTCACTGGATTCGTTCAGACTACTTTAACTGGCACACATGTCTTCCTGCTGTCAGCACAATATCTGAGCAAGGAGTGCAGGTAGGCTGCATTATCAAGATATTAATCATCAGGTTAGATGTTAACGCATGCTTGGAGCCTTCAATCTCCATTCAGCATTGCTGGCCTGTTAGAAAAGCATGGACACTTTACTGCTTATCATAAAATCCTCTCTAGTTGTTTTATTATTACTTTTCCCACAGTGTGATTGCCTTTAAGCTCCTCCTACATTCAATTAAGTGAATTCCTGCAAAGCACATTGCCATACTGTCAACATTATCCATCCTCAGTATGTCCAAGTCCCATCAAACATGCTTCACCAGCTGCAGTGTTTCATAGAGTGCTCTCATGTGTAATGAAGACAATATCTTTCTGCATTTCTTAACAAGCTTCATATGCAAAAAGAGGTATACATTTTAAATTATCCAATTAGTTACTAAAAATTTCCAGGAACAATGAATTTTCGAAACATTACAGTTCTCTTTACAATTTACACCATCTAGTGTGATGTATCTTGTAGTACTGTGTTGTGGAGTATAGACTTTGTTGGTCGGATGAAAATAGAATCAGACTGGGGCCTGACCAGTGTTTAACTTGGTTGGCCCACAAGACCTCTAGAGGCCTATCTTAACCACATTACAGATAAGCAATTCCCCCTTGGGATTAATAAAGGATTATGATTCTGATCAAATGTACATAGTAAGCTTCTGTGAATCTGAAAAATGGATCAAAGTTTAAAGGGCTATCCTGAGTTCAAGCCAGTTAAATTTTTCAGTTAGCACAGCATGTGTTCCTTTGGGGTTCAGTAACTAAAGTGCTGCCCTGTGGTGTGTTTTTCTTTGACTCAAAAGTTAGTTTTGATCTGCAGCATAATGACTCATTCCTGGTCAAATTAATTAATACTGTATACTGTATACTTAGTACAGCTGTCAGGCAATAAAGTCTTTGAACCAACATATTCAGAAATTAACTATTTAAAAATTCTGAATTCTGGGGTTCTCACACACCACAAACTACTGGGTCAACCTGTAGAACCAATGGAATTTTCTGAATTGTAGAATAAATCTTGCACTTTAGCATCCCTTTCCTTTAAAAACAATCACTGGAAATAGGGGAGGTCTCTTAACATTTCAGTGCAGCATTACTTGCCTAACTGCATTTCAGTTGATAATGTCACGATCATAAAAATAGCATGGAAATGCTTATACATTTAAAACAAGTCAGAGGTCTTCTGGGAAGCAGCTAGAGATCATTTTGTGATTTTTTTTGGTAAGATTTTTGTATGGTACAGCTTTATTAGCCTCAAGAGGCTAAGTATGCATCAGCCATCTGTTAGGCAGCCAAATAACAAAAACCACTGATCTGAGCAAGATGTTTCATGACAGGCACTCACAGTGATGTGTCATGGATGCTTTCTTGGCATTTAAACTAACTCAAGCTTGCTAATTATATTAAATCAGATATTTTATTTATTTTGTAATCATAGTTTTATTTTATTTGACAGTCAGTAGTTAAGAAATGCAAGTGTTCCTTGTGCAAAGACAAAAACAAGTTAATGATATACTTTATTTAAACTATGTGAGAAAATAAATGTACTCTATTGTCAAAGACAAAATAAGTTAAACCTGCTGCTTAGTAATCACATTCTAGTCATTAAGTCACCTTAAAATGCCAATGCCAACAAATCTGCATGATGTTTGACCCGAGCACAGTTGGAGCAACTTAAGCATCCCAGCAGGAAAATAGGATGATCTTGGCAGCCTCTAAGTATAAGAGAAGGGGAAAAAGTTCTGCATTCTGCACACAATGGCTTAGGCACTGCCCCGGGCCTGCAGCTGCTCTCCAGATTTGAAAAGAACTTTTAATATAATTAAAACAAGACTCAAGGAGCCAGCTTTAAGGATAAGGTTGCCACAGAGAGTTGAGTTCTTGGTAACACAGCTATTCACCCCTCTCAGGAGTCACTAAACTTTGTTATTAAGATCAGTTTGACAGCCAAAACTGTATAGATATTGATTACATAATCACAGTAGTGGAGCTGGCAAGAAAATGCAGGAATAATTCATTGTATTAAGTTTTAAATTTTCATGATGGAGTAGAATGCAAAACAAAAACATAACCGACACTGCACTGAATATGCAGGAGGCATAGATGATGGTCTATGGTCATATATGGTCTACTATATCCCCTTAAACCTATATTTGTTAAAATCCTAGCATAATCATTTTTCTTTTAGTTTAAACATATTTTATTTGAGTTAACCAGGGTAAAAACAAAAAAAAAAACCTTTAATGTTTGCAATGAATTGTTTTCTATGCTGGATGTAAAATGTGGGTTTTCATTGGATTCCAAATCTTTAGGTACCCAGAAGACTAAATAAGGATGGACAAACATATACATGACAGATTTTTTTCTTCAATACTGATCATTAGGGTTAGGATTTAAAGTTTATAACCGTATGAATGTTGATATGAGAAGGTAATAGACTCTAATTGTTGTATGTTATACTGTTAAAACTAGTCTTCTAATCTAAGCGACAACTAAAAAAAATAAGACTACATCTTACTGATGTGACATGTAGGCATCAGCATGAACGTCTCAATTATATTGATAATCCTTTGATAAGCATATAAAATAATAATAAATATATAATCAGAATGTATGGGTCTAACAAATGCTATTGCATATTGTAATCTGATAGGCAGTCATTGTTTTCTTGGGATAAGAAGATATCAAAGCAAATTGATGATTTCTTCAATCTGCCATGTGGATGTTGAAAATCATGTCAAAAACAGCTATTTTCATTTTATATATATATATATATATATATATATATATATATATATATATATATATTATATTTAAAAATAG
>VUQH01028148.1:5283-21615 GCA_015106775.1 Etroplus canarensis | reverse complement strand
GTCACATAGGATATCTAAAGCACATCTACATAAACCAACAGATAAAGGTGGTCTTGGCCTTCCAATCTTCAAGCATTACTACTGGGCAGCCAACTCCAGAGCTCTCACTTATTGGAAACATAGGAACCCTACAGAGGAAGGACAGGACCTCCCCTCCTGGTTACAACTGGAAGCTCCTGATGTTCACGTCAATGATATATCTCTTTGTACACGATTATTCACTGGTCCCACACTGGACAAAACAATTCAGAAAGATTTTGTTTTAAGGAACTCCTTGCGCATACTACAACAGATTAAAGTAGCCAATAAGATTCCCAAAGACTCCACATATGCTCCAATCTGTCGAAATCCTTTTTTTATACCTGGCCAGTTAGATGGGATATTTGCTATATGGAAAAAGAAAAGCATTGTAACTCTGGCTGATTTGTACATTGATGGTAATTTTGCATCATTTGCTCATTTATGCAAAAAGTATAACATTCACAATTCACATGTTTTTCATTACCTCCAGATCAGGCATTATGTTAAACAAAGGTTGGAACATTTTGAGTCCGCTCCTACCTCTCATTTATTTTATGGCAATCTACTGCTTGCTGCAGACTCAAAACATTTAATACGTACATTTGTAGATTGCTTCACTGTTTCTGTCTCTTCTGAATTTTTGCGGTGAGCCTGGGCTGAGGATTTGCACTCAGATATATCTGTGGAGCTTTGGGAAAGAGCCATGGTACTGGTCCATTCTTGTTCTAACAATAATCGTTACCAATTGATACAATACAAGGTGATACATAGGTTGCATTATTCAGAAACTAAAATGAACCAAATTTTCCCATCAGTGTCCTTTCAGTGTGATAAATGTTCATCTGCTGAAGGGTCTTTGGCCCATCTTTTTTGGTTTTGTCCCCCGTTGTCTGGTTTTTGGTCTGCTGTTTTTTTAAATGGTTTTCCAAATGTTATTCTAAAGACATTTTACCAAATCACAACCTGGCAATATTCGGATGTTCAACTAAGACTCTGCGTTATACGTCCGACCTCCAAATAGCTCTGCAGCTCGGAATGGTGGTTGCTATTCCCCCCCGTTTTGAACATTGGCTTAAAGAAATGGTATCTGTGATACAGATGGAGTGTCTTCGTCTGGATAAATCAAACAGACAAAACAGGCATGAGGCTCAGTGCCACATTACCATGCAATAAGGATGAGTGGAACATTGTACACACTTGAATAATGATGTCTTTTTTTTTTGGTCTTATTGTATATTATCAGTTGCATGTTTTGCTCTATTGTCTGGCAGTTTTTGTTAGATCTTGTTTGTTTCTTCTTTTTGTTCTGTATGTCAAAACAAACACGAAGAAAATTTAATAAAGATAATATATTAAAAAAAAGAAAATGATTACTTCAGGTTATTGCTACTAAAGGTGGCTCTACATGCTGCTGAATCATGGGGTGTACTTAGTCTGTAAAAACTTGCTTTTTCACATGAAAGTATACTTGTGCTGCCCATTTGTACTTGTGCCTACTTGTGGGGAGCACAGATGCTTCACAGCAAGAAGGTACTACTGGTTCAAATCTACTGGCCGGCTGGGGCCATTCTGTGTGTTTTCTCCAGGTACTCCGGCTTCCATCCATCAGGCAAAGACACACATGGGGTTAGGTTAATTGGTGATTCTATATTGGCAACAGGTGTGAATTTGAGTGTGAATGGTTGTTTGTCTCTCTGTGCTGGCCCTGCAATAGACTGGCAACCTCTCCAGGGTGTACCCTGCCTCTCATCAGCTGGGATAGGCTCCAGCCCCCTTACAACCCTGAACTGGATAAGTGGAGGAAAATGGACTGATGGCTGTATACTTGTATAAGACCAACTACTACATTGTTACCTGCCACATAAGCCAGTTAAGACAAATAGTGTATTACACGATAAGGTTAGATCAACTTCACTTTTTAGCAGAGGGACAATATATGCACAATATACCATGGAGGGCTTGTTTTAAATCATCAGTTCACTCTCTAAGTCTGAGGCAATCCACAGATATTCACAGCATGGACCCAAACAGCAAGACTGATAAACAAGTAATAAAAAAATGTGCTTTTCCTCTTAGTGTCTGAGAGCATGTGTGATGCATAAACAAGTAGGCATGAGTGGAAAAAAGCCAGAAAAAAGCATAATATTCAGAGTTTGTGCAAGTGTGTATTATGCATGCCTCCATGTTTGTTCAAATACACCTACTTGAATGTGTGGGTGTGGCTACATGTGTCTGTGTGTCTGCAGGCTTTTGCATCAGAGTCTCCATTTCTTTTCTCTGTCTGGCAGGCCAGCTTCTTTTCTGAATTAATTACCATTCTAGTCTTACTACTTTAACAGAACAATTCACCATTCAAGATGACATACACGTGCAGACAAACACACAAACAATCACTGACAGACACAGGGAAGTGTAACATACTCCCATGACAAATATACAAAAAGAACACAAACACACTGAAAAATGTAGCGATACAAACATAACCTATAAGCACAACTTGCACAGTAAATGCACTTTTCAGGTGCTCCTTTGTACTCTTTCCAATGGGACGCCACAGCGGATTAATCTTCATTGGTAATTTGGCAGAGGTTTTACACTGGATGCCCTTTCTGATGCAACCCTCCATGGTGAGAGGAGTTTGTGTCCCCACCTGGAATCAAATCAGGGACCTTTCACCTGTAAGGTGGATGTGTAGACTGCTACACTACAGGAACATTATGCACAACTTGCACAGTGCTGGAGGGTAATGCTTTAAATGTTACGCATTTTTATAATCACATGACATTTGCCTAAAGACTGGTACAGTACACCCTGATTAAGAGCTCAAATGCATGAAACCAGAAAAAAATAAATGTTCAAAAAGATCAGTTTTCACAAACACACAAGATGACCAACACTGGAACACTTAATACATAGTATGAAGATAGTCTGGCACAGAGAGAAAGGGAGACATACAGTGGGAGGACAATTAGACAATAGGACAGGTCAGGAAGGAAACAAAAGGGAGATCTGAAATGAGTGGACAAGTGAAAATTAAAGAGGAAAAACATGAGAAAAAGCTGAGGTGGGGCCTCAAACTGTTTCTGCACTGGAGTGTTGTTACATATCAGCTTAATGCTCCTATCCTCAGTAATCATAAAAATAGTACTAAGTTACTACTTTAAATTTGAAGCAGTATAACCTACTACCAGTGCCATCTTCATTCTCATACACTTCTCTTCCACCAACACGGTGTGACAGGTTTGAGAGCTGATAATAAAGTAGTCTTACCAGCAGAAGCTGGGGTAATTTCTGTGAATTTCTTGGGATGAAGCCACATAGTCACTGATGTTAGTGGTTCCAGCTTTGGGGCCAGCATTTCCTTACGCAGGTGCAACCAGTTCTACATTGGACATCAGCACTATGTTGATTATAAAGGAGTATTAGAGAAGCAACAAAGCCTTATTCATGCTAACAACAACATTTTTCTGTGAAGAGCTCTCTGGAATGGTTTTCACCAACTTTGCTGTCAACTTTGTCATACTGCTTTATTAAAGAGCATAAAATCAATCTTGTGTATGTGCCCCATGTTAGGACAGAGATTTGTGCTGACATATTAAATTTCATGTTATTAATTTTTTAAGAAATCCCTTTCCAAAGGGAGTAGATGAATAACACATTAGTTTTAAAAAGATTACAAGTAATATGCAGTTGGTTATACTACATTGTTGTGCACATAGAAATACACACAGCCAAGCAGACACAAATTGCTGCCTTTCATTCCTTCTTTCCCTAGAAGTGAATATTCCAGTGACAGAAAACAACACAGTTCGTATATCAGTGGTGACAGATTCAGAACTGCCATCAGCCCAATCAATGATTTTGACATCAAGAGACTCCCACAACTCTCAAGAGAAGACACACAGCTCAACAATTAATCTGTAACTTTGATGTATACTTCCATGCAAGAATCCATCTAATAACAGCAGTCATTTTTAGTAAACTAAGACAGGTCACCTGTAAGTGGCATTTTTGAAAAGTGGAAGTGTTTTGGAACCACAGCAACTCAGCCACGAAGTGCCAAAACACGTAAAGTTACAGAGCAGGGTCACTGAGTGCTGAGTTGCATAGTGTGTATAAGTCGCCAACACTATTGATTCAATAACTGCAGAGTTCCAAACCTCCTCTGGCATTAACTTCACCACAAAAACTTTGCACAAAAGGGATTCTATGGATTTAGAATGGCATGTCATAAAAGCTCCTGTAAGTATATTCTGTAGGTGGTCCGACAGTTGTCCGTATAATAAAGTAAAAAATAACATGCTTTCATGGCATTTTACATCAACATTTTAGTCAGAGATCCACACATAAAAAACATGCCAATAAATTAATTAGAAGGATTTTTTTTCTCTTTTTCCTCTAAATGCAGCAGAGCTGTATCCACAGAGCAAATATATCTCCATGCATGCGCGAATAAAAAACGATATGCATCAATACTTATTTGACAAGTGTACATACAGCCAACTGTAAATGTTTACAAATACAGAGAAAGTTCACTGATGCACAAAAGCACGCACACAAATGTGAACCGAGATATTTCTCATCCTGTAAAGATAAATACACACCAGGGGCTTTTAGGAAACAGCTTTGTTGTTGGCAAACACTGGAGTTCTCAAACACTCATTTACCCAGCTCCACTTTTCCTTTATTCTCTTTTCTTTTCCACCTCGCTCCTTTAATCTCTCATTCCTTTTTCCTGCTTCACATCTCCTTTACTCTGCTCCTACCCGTTTATATTTGTGCTTTTTACCCCGCTAGCTGCAGGGATTAAAGTTGGCAGCATCGTTCGGCTGGTTCCCTCCTCTGCTCTCCATTCGTTCCTCACTCTACCTCTGCAGCCCTCTTTAATCTCCCCTCTATTTATTTGTTCTGTCTTCCTTTCTCTTGATTACACATTTTAAAGAGCTGTGCACTGATAAAGCATGAACCCTTCTCTGTTTCCACTTCCTCTCTTTCTCCCTCTCTGACATACAAACAAAAAAGAGCTGTGAGTAAACAAATACACATGAATACACGCATGCACAACAGCATTACCGTAAGAACATGCACACAAAGATAAGGTCAATCCACTTCACCCTGTTTGACCTGGCATATTTAACGCATTTCACTTCTCTCCAGAGTAAAGACACCAGAAGAGGGTTCAATATGTGCTTGAATCAGCAATGTAAACAGAAACAGCATCTGACATGAGCAGAGCATTACTCTTAATTTCATTTCTTTATGGACAGCAACTTCCCGAGGCTAAGTTTTTCACGCTTTGATTTAAAAGGAAAATCTGTTTCGTTAATAAAATGAAATCAAATTTAATTTACATGTAGCGGCCACAGTGGCAGTAATTTCAAACTCAACGCCTTCCTAATTTTCCAGCAGTTTTAACTCACAATGCTAATAGCCCATTTGTTCAAACCAAACAAACTGACAAGCCAACCAATTAAAGAGGTGGCCCCCTATTCTGTGGTTAAAATTGAATTATTAAATAGAAAGTTCAAAGAATGAACCAACAAAATTAGGACTCCATGAATAATAACAAGTTACAATATTGACTTAATCACCAACCAAGTGATTCAGGCTGCCACGACATACAAACACACGCATCAAGACCACAATCCAATTATATTTCCTCTCATATAGAACCACAAAGCAATTAGAGTAATTTAATTAATTTCCTGTATCTTGATTTATCTCCTATTTTTTTGTCCTCGGAAGAGTAAATCGAGGAGAGACACGATCATGTCGTCATGTGTAGCTACTTACAAAGCTATAGCTCTCGGCTATGAGTAAGAGAGAGAGTAAGAAGAAGAAATTAATAGTTGTGGAAAAGTGTAGCATTTCCAGGCAAATGCAGTGGAACTAATGAGGCACTTGTTTAGAAGAAAAAGATCCACAGCCTGCTGTTTGTGGAGGGAAACATGGATGAGAAAGATTTGTTGTTAGCACATTTCTCTTGATTGTACTTTGTTTTCTGTCCGATGCACCACTAATTTAATTTCTACATTTTCACAGTTAAGGAAACTTACAACAACCTTGCATCCATTTGTAAGACAAAGAGCACTCGCTCAACCTTCTTTTCAGACATTAACTGTTGCATAAATCTAGGAAAGGTTTCTTCCTGCCACAAGACAACAAGACCACAGTAATCAATTGACTTCTAACCTTTTCTGGTTTGCTTACAGCCAAGTGATGCCTACTCAGCACCCTTCGATCCAGGCTGCATGGCTGTGAGTGAGCTCCCTTATTACACTCATCAGTCAGAAGTAAACTGTTCCAGTATTAAATGAGGAATGATTTCAGAAAAGTTTGAACTCTCCTTATCAGAAATAGATTTTTGTCAACGTTTTTACAAATTTCTTTATTTTTGTAACCTTTGGTTGGCCATGGTCCACAGGTCAGGAAGATCTACATTTTTACATTGCATTTGGCTTATCCAAAATTGAATTTGATTAGTTTCTTTCATTGCATAATCTAACATTATTCACTTCATCAGTTTCAGAAACACATGCTGTCTTCTACTTCAGTCAGTGATTAGTCTGAAACATTTTGTCTTCAGAGAAAAATGTAATGGCCCTGGATTAAAACACACAATATTTCATATGCTGACAGCATTTTCACAAAGACTGGCATTGTGGGTGCACTTTGCTGGTCCACCAAGGTCACTGTTGATGCAGAAATCTTATGCAAGAGACTTCTCCCTATTATACTGCTGAATGTTAATACACAATAAATACGGTTAGAGAAAAAAGTCCTTGCTCATTTATCCAAACCAAAAACTGAATCACAACAAAAAAAGCTGAAAATTTGAGCAGTTAAGTCATATTTGTGCTGACCTGTAACTCACAACGATGTGCTTTGTGCATAAAAAGTCATCACAGGATCTACTGAAAGACATACATCTACTTGTATTCATGAACAGGTGAATGTGTTTGTGTGTGCGGGTGCATATCTATAGCAGTAAAATATGTGCATTACAGAAGGGGTTCAATAGCCTGCAGCAGGGAAAACCCTTCCTATATATCACAAACTGAATAGAGAAACTGACGAAAGACCTGAAGAGAGCGGGTGTGAAAGAAGAAAGGAATACAGAATGAGAGGAAGGACAGGAGAAATGGAGTGATCGAGAACTCCTGCAGCTATCTTTCCCTTCCTTTGCATCTGAAGAGCCCAGAGGAAGATAGGAGATGAATATGGAGGATCCTCCTCCCACTCACTCTCTCACTTTTTTCTCCTGAATCTTTTCTCTCCTTCTGTCATTTTTTTCTTTCAACATTTTCACCCCTCTTTGCCAACCTAATGCTCAGTGTACTTCACATGTCCGTGACTTTTCCATTTCCCTACTATACATTATCTTTACTCTTTTTTTCCTTGTGATTTTATCATTCATATTTTAGTTCCATCCTTCCTGCAGACCCTTCTTCCCTCCTCTTTTCTCTGTCAAGTTGTTGATCACCATTCACCCTGCCCCCTGTGGCCCTTCTCTCATTTTTCATTTATTTTCTGCTTACATCTTTTATATACCCTAAAACCCCCACAACCATCCCTCGCAGTGGTTTTGTCTTTGATTTCTTGAGACGCATTTTTAACACTTTCTTTCAACTTACACCAGTTCTTTCCATCCCCTTCTTTCTGCTGCTCTGTGTCTAAGTATTTATTTATAAGCTGTTGTCATTTCTCTCCTGTGGATAGGCTGTTGTGGGTGTGTGTCTTAGCACAGCTATCCCAGTAGAGTGCTGCCCTTCACACAAGATCAATTAGTCTCTCTCCCTCCCTCCCTCTCTCTCTCTCAAACACACACACACACATACACACACACACTGAAGTACATGTGTAAAATGTTGAGTTTGAGCAAAATGTATTGCTGAAAAAAAAAGAGATGGAGGCATGTAAGGGTTGAATATCCCAAACGAGAAACTGTTGATGCAATTTACTGTAATCTGACATGTAGATTTAAAAACTTTTATGGAATTCAACCATCTCCCCATCATTTCATTCTTGTCTTCTTTTCCATTGCTTTTATTTCATCCATTTGAGGTTCCTTTCTTGCCAAGTGAAAAATGCTGCACTTTCAACTAAAACCTAAAACAAGTGATGCTGGCCTAGATATCACACTTCATTCTCAGATTTGATGGCACTTAGTAGTGAGCTAAGGAGATCAAGAAATCACATTTTTTTCTATGCTTTTTTCCTGTGAAAATAGTATAAATATTTTACTCTAATCTAAAACTGTTTAATGCATTTGCCAGCAATAGCTTGACGTATGAAAGCTGAGGGTCATCAGAAAATCAGCAACACAAGAGTAGCAAAACAAGCTGACTTGTCATCATTGTGGTGATAATATTCAAATTTCTATATTCTATAATATTCTAATTTTTATAATTTTTGCCCATTTACCTATAATGTCTAAAAATGAAGTGCTTTGACCTTTCAATCACCACTAATTACAACAATAAAGCCAAACTTTTTCTATTTACTATTACATTTTTTAATACCATTTTGCTTGTTATACCAGAGGTGTACAGCCGTGGGCCAGAACAAGCCTGTCAAAGAGTCCAAAGCTGGACGGATTAGGAAAATATAGAAATTTTTAATTTAAAAATTGGGATATATTTGTTGAAACTGCACATTTCAATCTCACTGATTTAATGCATAGTTAAAGTTCTTTATAAAAAAAAGAAGGAGGAACAATTTGTAGGTGTTAGGAGCTATTCGGCAATAGCTTTACTGGTCCAGCCCACTTAAGATGAAATTGGGTTGTATTGGGCCCTGGATGTAAATTAATTTGACGCCCCTGTTTTATACCAACCACTTCTAATGGACTTCACTGCTTCTGCATGAAGAAAACAGAATTAAATTCATGCATCAGGTCAAAGAGTCAAATCTGGCTCATTGTTAACTCTCTTTAGTGTTGAGTCTTTCTATAATCAGCCACTACTTTTAGAGTTCATTCTCCAGTTCAAACTCAGAAATAAAAAAATTTAAACTAATATGCCGTTATATGTAACTATTTTCACAAATTAACTCAGAGCAGTGTTGAAAGAATCAGGTCAGGACACTGTCTGAAATCTCACATGCAGCACACAGCATGACTGCATCAGATGCAGGAAACAGCACACATGATGCTGCAAATTCACTAGACAATAACCTGCACTAGTCTAACATGGATGCATGGGCTTAGATATGATGCAGACTTCATACTAGGGATCTGGCAAGTTACAGACAGTTCCATCTGAATGCATCGGGCATTTGGGTTCTCACATGCATCTCCTTTGGTTATTATAATGTATTTTTTTAATCTAATCTTTAATTTACCAGGAAGTCGCATTGAGGTTAAAATCTCCTTTCAAAAGGAAGACCTGAGCCGAGGGAGCAGCTGTACTTTGGCCAGGTCAGCCCAATATTAAAATGCAATGAATACAACATAAATTAATATGAATCAATTGCTGCTCAAGCGGAGAAGTTCAAGTCTGTTGGGGTACTGTTCACGAGTGAGTGGAGCAAGAGACTAACAGACAGCTTGGCACAGCGTCGGCAGTAATGCGGATGCTTTACTGGTCTGTTGTGGTAAAGAGCGAGCTGAGCATGAAAGCAAAGCTGAAGATTTACTGGTTGATCTTCGTTTCTACTCTCACCTATGACCACGAGCTGTGGGTAATGACTGAAAGGATAAGATGGATGACTGACGCAAGCAGTAGAAATTAGGTCCCTTTGAAAGGTGTCTGGGCTCAGCCTTAGCAAGAGTGAGGAGCTTTTTAATTTGGGAGGGACTCAGAGTAGAGCTGTAAGTTCTCAAAATTGAAAGGAGCCAGCTGAGGTGGTTTGGGCATCTGACCAGGATGCCTCCTTGATGCACCTGAGGTGAAGCGTTTCGGGAATGTCCAACTGGAAGGCAGTCATGGGACAGGCCCAGGACGCACAGGAGAGATTATGTCTCTCAGCTGGCCTGGAACACCTCATGAGGAGCTTGAGGAGGTGGCTGAGGAGAGGGACATCTGGGCCTTTCTACTTTTAGACTGCTGCCCCCCCTGACAGGAACTCAGATTTCACACAGAGTGTGAAAATATCTTATAATATACCAAGTAACGTTTCCCCCATTATAATCCCCTTGCTTTACATCTGACAAATCCTCACATTACTGGTTTAACACTCTCTGACTTTCGGATCATTAAAAATGACGATGACTGGTCTAAAGTAAAATAAAATGCAACCCAGAAGATTTGAAATGACTATGAAGACATCAGGGCTGAGTAACAAACGTAAATCTTTGAAGTATTCTGTACTTGGTGAAGTTATGCAATCCTCTCGCATCTATGTGAGTTGCACTTAGAATGCACTCTGGATGACTTACTGTTTATCCTGAAATCAGGACAGAAAAGAACCTGAATTCAGGCACACACATAGATTTACAGGCAAAGGATTTTTTCCAACTTTACATCTGATAGCATATTAGATATCCATGGATGAAATGTACATAGCTTAGTAATTTGACAGTGCACTCCCTGAGCCAAACACACACAGACACAAGGTGACTCACCTGTATACTGGAAGGGTCTTTACCCCGTATCTCATAGCTTCCTCCCACCATTCCAGGTGAACTGAAGCATCTAAAGCCATGTCTGTAATTCTGAGCTTGTAGAGATTTTCATCAGGAACTTCACCATCAGCCGTTGATAACAGATGACTACAGTTCTCTAACAGTGCTTGCCAATCTGGAAGGTGACTTAAGGAAAAGCAACATTTATGCTGGATCCCTAGATTGTGATGAAAGCCACAGAATCCTAAGGGAAATCTTAAGGATTTATGAAAACAACTTTGCATAAATTTGTTGATATCTTTTTTTGCAGCGACATAATTATCTAATGTCTGTCTCTTTCCCTCCTTTCTGTTCTTTCATGATGAAAATGGTTATGCCAGATTTATAGACATGAAAGCACAGTATCTCAATCCACATTTAATTAGAGTCTTAATTACTCAGTAAATCAAGTTTCAGCTGCCAACCAACCAATACAGCGCCTATCTTCATTTGTACAATGGTACATGAAGTTCAGATCTAATCTGATTTGCACCAAACTAATTTGTATTTCTGCATACTAATTCATTTCACTGGCAGGGGCCACAACCTCATTTACGATTAGTGAAGGTTTAAGATGCAAATGGAATGTAAGTAGTCTCTAGGCCTGAGACTGCGGTTTGGGAAAGGTCTCGGTGGCATCCGCAGCAGCTTCAGTGGTGTGCAGATCCCCAAAGAAGGCCTAGCCAGAAAGCAGAGATGAATGACCATTGCAAAGATCATGAAAGCTGCTGTATATATATAGCTGATAAGCTTATGATGACCAGCAACCTGTGCTCTTGATCAGGTGGTCAGGGATTCCTTAGCAAGATGCAGGCATAGCTGCTCCAATGTGAAAGAAGTGACCAGAACAGAAATTAGGAGAAATATCAGACAGCAAGAAAACTTGAGGGAAGTGGGATAGGAACCAGAATCTGGTAGCGAAGTGGCCGGACTCAGTGATGTACAGAGGATCTGAAGGGGAAGCGTGTTTGGACTTCTTAAACTAGAGGTAATGGGCTAGTGGCTTGTAAGAGTTTTGTGCTGACTTTAAGAATATGAATCCAGACAGGTTGGTTTTACTGCATTTGAGAGATAAAGAAAGGCCATCTTCTGAGACTGAGCGGAGGTCACTAATGCAGGGGTACCGATGTGGACTAAATGATTTACTGAGTTGATGTGGAGGAGAACTCTGAGCAGACTATGAATCCGAAGAAAGTGAGCAGAAACACAGATTCAAGCGTGCGGTCCAGGTGATCGTACGTATACTTGGTGCAGAGTGTGATGATGCAGCGGGAGAACAGCCTAAAAGTTAAATGGAAATAGTGCGAGGTCAATGGATGTTGGAGGCCTTTAATGAGCAGAGACAGCTGGGATAGCGTAGAGGTGGAACAGGGGAACCAGTAAGTAGCTTTGCGAAGAAATTGATGCCACTTAGATAACTTTTATTGTAGGGATACTGACAGCAAGGAACAGATGACCAGATGATACAAAGCTAGACAACATGGCAACATTGAAAGATGGGAAATGCAGATTAAAGCTGGCGTGAAAGAAGCAATTCAATAATAAGACAGACTGCTAGGCAGTTGATGATGGCTTCCTGAGACAGGCTGATGAGCTCTGCAATGTTAGGGTTTAGATTTCAAATACCATGGCTGAAAATGGAGGCACTGGCAGTACGGACATGTGAACAGACATAATGCAGGTCACGATGGTATTTATAGCCAAGCAGCTGGATGGGGTGTGTATGAGGTGTGGTCTTGCTCCTTAAATTCTGATAAATTACCTCTAATTATTTAGTTTACTGCAAACTTACTACCTAACTTTACCCATCTGACTTACAGCACATTCTGTTTCATGTGTGTGTCTAGGCCATCATATTCACTTAAACGGTTTAAAAAAATTGCATGTCAGCAATAAAGTGAAACTCTAAAATGTTTGAGCTCAGGCACATCTGTGCCAACAATTATAAGGAATCATCATCCTAAAAATAGGCAATAGCGATAGATGGTGTCCACTGGCTGTAGTGGAACTTCAATAAAAGGATCCTGGACTCGGCTTTCAGTCCTTCAAGGTTTGGAAGAGCCTCTTTCAGCAGGCACCACTGTGCTTCTTCACCTGAGAGCATGAGTCCGTCCTGAGCAAAGAGGCAAGATACATGAACATCCACACTGAGTAAAACAAAAAAAAAACAAACAACAAACATACAAAGTCATACAAAGTGTGATCAAAAGGTTCAGGGAACCAGCCAATAAATATCAAAAATCTTACCTAAATTGAATTTGGCCAATCTAAGCTCCTTAACCTTTAAAATAATCTTCCCAGGCTCCTTGGAACTGCTGTCAGTGGCACTGCTATTTTTAGAATTTTTAGACTACACTTTTTCCCTGAAAGTCCCTGTATGACAGCTTACACTGTGCGCTTTGCAATTTTGCCATGAGCCTTAAACTTGTGCAAAGAGCAAACAAGAACTTCTATTTCAAATTTTTTGTGCAGGATCATCGCTGGTTATGACATCTCAGTCTCCAGCAGTTTCATTAGAAAAGTCCATAGATTCCAACTCCATCAGGTGAAAAGTTAGACCACTATGAAAGACTATATGGAAAAAGTATTTAGCCACACATTTTAATCATGGAATTTAGGTGTTTCATTCAGTCCTATTGCTACAGGTGAATCAACCGCTATCCATGCAATCTGCCTTTACAAAACCAAACCCTGAAAGCATGGGTCGCTCTAAAGAGCTCAACGAATTTGAGCATGGTGCTGTAATTAGATACCACCGCTGCAACAAGTAAGGTTCATGAATTTTCTTTCCCACCTAGATATTCCACTATCAACAGTAAGTATCAACAGTAAGTGGTATTATTGCACTGAAGAAGCATTTAAGTACCACAATAACTTAGCCATGAATGGTAGACTAAAGTTACAGAGTGGGGTCACCAGGGGTTGAGTTGCATAGTGCAATGTTCTGCAAACTCATTAACTGCAGAGCTCTAAACCTCCTCTGGCATTAAACTCAGCAACAAAACTGAGAGCCGGGCATTTCATGGTATGGGTTTCTATGGTTGAGCAGCTGTATATAAGCCTTACATCACCAAGTACAACACCAAGCTTCAGATGGATTGGTGTAAAATGCCACCACTGGACTCTGGAGCAGTGTAAATGAGTTCTGTCGAGTGATGAATAACACTTCTCTATCTGGCAGCATAATAGAAGAGGTTGTGTTTGGTGAATTCCAGGAGAACATTACATGCCTGATGGCACTGTGCCAACTGTAACATTAGTGGGGTAGGAATAATGCTATGGAGTTTTTTTCTGAGGTTGGCCTGGCTCCCTTAGTGCCAGTGAATGGAAATCTTAATGCTTCAGCTTGCCAAGACATTTTGGATAATTCTTTGATTACAACTTCATGGGAACAGTTTGGGGAAGGTCCTTTTCTATTCCAGCATGACTATGCTCCAGTGCACAAAGAAAGGTCCATAAAGCCATGGTTGGATGAGTTTAGTATAGGAGAACTTGACTGCCCTGCAGCATCCTGACCTCAAACTCATCAAACATCTCTGGGATGAAGTAGAACAGAGATTGTGAGCCAGGCCCTCTTATCCAACATCTGTGTGGATTTAAAATGGGATGCCATAAAAGCTCCTGAAGATGTAATGTGTAGGTGACCCAATACTTTTCTCCATATAATGTAATTTTTTTACATTTATGGGTTGTGCACTGTAAATTTTTCCCCCAGGATGAAACAGTCCATGTGGACATTTACTATCTACTAATAATATGAGGTATCTGTGCTAGAACATTCAGGAAGCAGCCTGAACTGTTACTTATGCTTTTTCCACCCATAAACCAACACAATCATTGCTCATCACCAGCTCTACACCCCAGATTTGTCTTCCCCATGACTTTGTCTATCCAAAAACAAAAATAAAGTTGAAAGATGATCATGTTGACACTACAGAGGAGACCAGCGCATATCATATAAGGAAGACATGCAAGGGGACAGGATGAGGCTTCCAGGGAGACATCCATGCATAACCACTCTAGTGAAAGGAGTCTGGATGAAATTAAAGGCAATAAAAAACAAAATTCAGCTTAACTCATGAAATGTTTCAATTTTAGGGCAAGATTGCTGGATATTTTTAATCACACCTGCACTAGATTTACTAGCATAATTCCGTTGGGTGACAGCTAACGGTTTGCAAACTTACCGGCAAAGAAGGACAGTGTTACAAGGTTGAAGGGAAGTCAGGTGAGAGGTGAAATACATGCTAAAATTTAGTTTAAGATGTTTAATTCTTTACATTAACAATAAAAACTTAAAAGAATGATACTGATTTGTTTAATATTAACAGTGTTTCTTGCATACATGATGGAAGAACGGTCTGCTATAGTGCAAAAATTTTGAGCCAACCCTCATTTCTTTATGTTTTGCTTATAAGAAGCCAGACGTCCTTGTAAATTTTTAAAGTGGTCTTGAGCAGTAGTTCTTCAGCCTTTCCAAACGTTTTTCACTCATACCCAGTCCAACTTCTTATACCTGACCAGTTTCAGAGGAATGTTTTTGTTTATCAAGCCATTTACACTGTCCTATATATCATTCAATCAATAAGGGTGCCTAACTCAAGGGATGAACCACTGTTCTGTCTGTGCAGACAACTGAAAAGACAACTTAGCAAAGAACCAGTTTTAAATTTTATTATTAGGAATTTTTTTACAAGCAGCCTGTCACAGCAGCACGTTAGTTCCTGTTTCTTTAGTTGAATCAAAAAATTCCAAAGATAACACAGTTCAAAAGGCATTAAAGAGTAGCTTTGCACTGACAAGGGGATTCGCAAAGAGCTATTAGCTGAAAACATGGAATATCTTGGCATGGTGTGTAGTGTGTCTATAAAAAACTGAGGAAACTGGACAAGTGGAGGACAAAAGAAGAAGTATCAGGACTAAAAAAACTCTCTACAGCAGATGAACAATATCTGAAAGTCATGTCCTTAAGAAATAAGAAAAAAAAACAACGGGAAAGACCTGACACAGAACCTGAGAGATGCATCTGGTCCTTCAGTTGTTCCATTTACTGTTCACTGAAGCCTCATCAGAAACAGTCTTAGTCAAAGGGTAGCTGTCCTGAAGCCAATCTTAAGGAAGTGAATTGGGGAGAAAAGGCTGAAGTACAGCAAATTACAGAAGAACTGGACTGAAAATCAGTGGCAACAGGTCTTATGCAGTGATGAATGGGCCTCAACATTCTTGAAGGAGTTTGGGATCATCTTGGCAGAGAACAGAACAAAATGCCATCAGCAAGGAAGAGCTTTGGAATGTCCTTCAAGTAGTTTGAAAAACTATTCCTGAACACTACTTAAAGAAATGACAAGAAAGCTTGCCTAAGAGAGTTCAGGCTAGGTTGAAGAATAAAGGTGGTTGGAGCAGATTTTGACTTTCAGGCTCGTTAGAATTGTTCAAACTATGTTTTTGCCTCATGTACTGCATTCCCATTTATGTTTGCATACTTAAATCATTGCACCTATTTCCCATTTTCCTAGCAAAGCATAAAGAAATGTGGGGTGGCCTGAGACTTTTGCCCAGCAATGTACACAGAAAAAAAACAGACAGCATACAAACACCATCCCCAGGTTTGATGTCAAGATTAAAGAGAGGTAGAATGAAAGAAAGTGTTGAGTGTGTCTGTCAGTATTGTATGCAGAACAAAGGTTGGTGGCATAAAATGAATGAAT
>VUQH01028146.1:30073-47384 GCA_015106775.1 Etroplus canarensis | reverse complement strand
AGCCACCCACACACACACACCCAGAACTGCAGGACTGTAAACCGCTCTCTCTCTCTCTCTCTCTCTCTCTCTCTGACTCACACACACACACACACACAATCTGCACTACCTCAGTTGCTGCTACGGCACTTTCTTTCTTTCGGCGCTAGTGTCTTGTTCTTGTGTTTTCTTGCCTTTCTTGTGTACTGTTTTTGCATTGTAGGGTGTCCTTGGCATTGTTTACATTGCATTGTATTGTTGCAACTGTTGCACACGTTGCACTTTATTTATTTATTTATTTATTTATCTCTTTTTTTTTAAATCTTTTAAACTTAAATCTTGTAACTGTAGAAGTAAAAACTAGTCCTGTCTCTGTCAAATGTCATATGTTTACATGTTTATATGTTGCACCAGGTCCTGGAGAAACACTATTTCATCTCACTATGTTCTGTGCCAGCTATATGTGGTCGAAATGACAATAAAGCTCCCTTGAAATGTATCTGTATTTCTGGAGGATAAAGCACATAAGGGGAGGATTCTGTGTTCAAAACTTGTTTGCATCAAAAGTTTTGCATAATGGAAACTTAAAAAAATACAGTTCTTTACTGCTTAACCTGTGTTATAACTATAATAATGACAGGACTCTAAGACTGCACTTGCAAAACTTGTGGTTTTTGATTGACTTGAGATGCAAATAATCTGTTTCCTTCAGACTAACAGTCTTCCAATGCAGAGAAATATCAGCAACTCTGATTGAAAGTAGCTCTAAATGGCTTTTCACCATTTCCCTGACACAACTAAAAATCTCACTAATTAACCCTGGAACAAGCACTTTCCACCCTGTGTAGTGCATGTGTAATTGAGTTAAGCGCTTGACTGTAGGACTGAGTTCCACCACCAGGGGGTGAGTGTAAATACCAAGTAGCAGCTCTGTTATAACCAACATGGTCAAGGGTGTGTCAGCCAGCAGATGTGTGATGTACAGACTGTAGCACTGCTGACACTCTACCCATGAAAGGGAAGGAGGCAGAGTTCAGACTGAGGTCAAACAAGAAGCATATAGGGTAATGTGAATGAAAATGAGCACACATTATTACATATAAATGGTAAAGCATAGTATGAAAAAATACTTACAGACCAGGCTTATTGTAAAATGTTAAACTGTTAGGATGAACAGTGTTTGAAGATGTAGGCTTAGGGTTAACTGATTAATAGTGATTTTACAGCTAAAAGCGACTGCTGTAAACAAATGTTTACTATTATGTTACGTTTGGGTAGCATTAGTTAAAAAAATATTATCAGTGTTGCCTCTAAGGAACCTGGGAGCTGGTAAATATACTCCATTCTTACTTTATTCATATTTCATATTTTTTTTAAAGTACTTTCAGCCATCCCCTTGTATTTTCCCCAAGGGGGGATTAATCCACATCAGTAATTTGGCCAGATGCCCTTTCTGAAGCAACCCTCCATGGTGAGAGTGGATTGTGTCCCCACCTGGAATCAAACCAGGGACCTTTCAATTTGTGTATCTTTATATATTCTGTGCAGGTAATCTTTTACCATGCTGATGTCCATACTGCATGTTTGTAGTTTAAAAATCCAAAACAGATTTATAGATAAATTTATACCAAAAACAGCAAAAATAATAAATATTTTGCATGTTTCTCTGCTGTTATAGTGAAAAAGGCAGTCAGTAAGTATGTTCATTACCATGGAACATTACATTTCTATTAATAGTTTTCAGTTCATGAACAGCTTCACTGAAGTTAGGAAACTGATGCCTCTTGAGTAAAAATACTCCAACACTTTAGTCATTGGTATTCTTAGTGGTTATCGTGTTCCTGAAATCTTATGGGACTTAAAGTTATGTAATCTACATTCACTGGCTGCTTTATTAGGTATACCTGTTCAACTAAAGTAATTTCCCTCCGGGGATTAATAAAGTATTCTGATTTTGATTCTGATTCTGAACTGCTCATTAACACAAGTTTCTAATCAGCCAATCACATGGCAGCACCTCAATGCATTAAGGCATGTAGACACAGTCAAGTGTCTCCATTGTGTAGTGGTTTACACATTCACCTTGCAAGTGAAAAGTCCCTTGTTTGTTTCCAGGTGGTGACAAGCCCCTCCCACCATGGGAGGGTTGTGAAGGGCATCTGGTTTAAAACCTCTGCAAAATTATTTATATGGATCCAGCTGCTGTGACAACTCCTTGGGGAAAATACAAGGGAGCAGTTAAAGCATTTGTGCCTCCAGAGTACAGTGGTTTACACATTTGCTTCTCATGCAAAAGGTCCCTGATTCAATTCCATGTGGGGGTACAAGGCCCTTCCACAATGGGAGGGTTGCATACTACTTAAAACCTGTGCCAAATTATCTATGTGGATTAATCTGCTGTGGCAACCCTTCAGGCAAAAAAGGAGCAGTCAAAGACATGGTCATGACTAAAAAAGTTCAAACTGACCATCGGAATAGGGAACAAAGGTCATTTAAGTGACTTTTGAACATGGTTGTTGGTGCCAGATGGGCACATCTGAGTATTTCAATAACTGCTGATTTACTATGATTTTTCCACACAACCATCTCTAGGATTTACAGAGAATGGTCAAAAAAGAGAAAATATCCAGTGAATGACAATTCTCAGAAATGTTGTTGATGTCAGACTGCTACAAGCTGATACGAAGGAAACAGTAACTCAAAAAATGACTTGTTGCAACCTAGTTGCATCTGTGAACGCACGACACATCCAACCTAAAAGCAGATGGGCTAGAGCAGCAGAAGACAATATAGGGTAGTACTCCAGTTGTCACTCCTGTCAGCTACAAACAGGAAACAATTCACACAGGGTCACTAAAAGTGGACAGAAGACGATTGGAAAAATGTTGCCTCATGAGTCCTGAATTTTATCCAGTTTTATTAAATTCAATTCAGTTTTATTTATATATCACCAATTCACAAAAAAGTCACCTCAAGGCGGCTTTACACTGTGAGGTAAAGATCCTACAGTGTTAGGGAGAAAACTCAAACAATCAGACGATCTCCTATGAGCAAGCACTCGGCAACTGTGAGAAGGAAGAACTCTCTTTTAACAGGAAGAGACCTCTGGCAGAACCAGACTCAGGGAGTGGCAGCCATCTGCCTTGACTGGTTGAGGGTGAGTGGAGAGCGATAAGAGGAAGGAGAGCAAAGAGAGACAGACTATGGGAGAGAGAAGACAACATGTAATGACATGCAGAAGTAAATGCATGGGGAGTGAAAAGAAATGGGTGGCGAAGCAATGCCCAGCACATCATAAGCAGCCCACCAGCAGCCTAAGCCTACTGCAGCATAACCAAGTCCTAACTATAAGCTTTATCAAAAAGGAAAGTTTTAAGCTTAATCTTAAATGTAAAGAGGGTGCCTGTCTCCCAAATACAAACTGGGAGCTGGTTCCATAGGAGAGGGGCAATTCAGATGGCAGGGTCAGAATTTGGCATAAAGAACATGAAAGCACGGATCCAACCTGCTCTGTATCGACAGATCAGGTTGGTGATAGCCGTTTAATGATGTGGGGGGTATTTTCTTGGCACACTTGGGGCCCCTTAGTACTCACTAAACATTGTTTTTACACCACAGCCTACCTGAGTTTTGTTGCTGACCATGCCCATCCTTTTATGACCAAACTGTGCCCATCCTCTGATGGCTCTTTCCAGCACAATAAAGTACCATGTCACAAAGCTCAAATCATCTCAAACTAGTTTATTGAACATGACAATGAGTTCACTGTGTTCAAATGGCTTCCACCATGATCAGATCTCAATCCAATAGAGCACCTTTAGGATCTGGAGAGATGCGAGACTCACATTATAGATGTGCACCGTACCTAAATTGACTGGTGAGTGTACATGTATATTGTTAAAGTTATCAATTTTAACTAATTCAAGTGTTTCATTTTCTTCTTTATATAGACCTAAAATATTACTCCTTAGTGCATAAAAGAAGTTCATACACAAAACAGATTAAAAAAGATAAAAATATTACTACATGTTGAGGAACAAACTTAAAACATGTCGTGACAAAAAGAATTTGGATTGAAGAGGAGGCTGCTTACACACATAATTCTAGACCAACTTTAAACTTAATGATAGTTATAGTGCAGTAGCATTTTCTGGAAGAGGAGGAGCAAGTATAAACTCATTTATGCATCTGCTTTATCAGGGTCAGTCACACAAGATCAGATTAAAGGTTTGATTTACAGCAGAGCAGAAGCTCCCAACCTCTCATGTCTGACATAAAGCGGATTCTGTCACAGTTACTTCTTCATACAACTGAATTACCACTGTTTAAGTCGGCTCTTTGCTTATATGTTAACTATTTATCCACCAGCTTTAGTCAGTTGAACTGTTCATTCAGTTCTTGGAAATCTGGCCATGTATTTATCCATCTTGATAACAATATGTGGCTTTAGGTTATGGGTTGGTTACAGTGCTTAAATACACAAGTAACGATAGCGTAATAGGTTCTAGCTGTGATTTGCTTGTTGTTTTTTTAATTAGTAAATGCTGTGTATGTATCTCATCCACAGGAGAGCAAGAGGTGTCTGGTTTGTCCTTCAGCTACCCTGGTAGAATCCACAAAAGCCAGCAACCATTTTCTCCACTTTACACTTCACATACTTCATTTCTGAAATATATATGAGCAGTACATGCTATGAATAATACAAATACCTACTGTATATATCCTTGGGATTTAAAAAATCAATACTTGAGAGACAAGTATACAGGCCCTTTGCAAATCGTGGGTTTTCATACACACTGTAATCAGTGTAGTTAAAATAATCAGCACTGGTAGTTGTTCTGTTATATTTCAGTCAAATTGTCTCACTTGATAAACTACACAGCACAGTATGTTGTACTGTGTAAACTAAAGGCCCTTTGTAAGTGAACAGCAGATGTCAGTAATGCCTCACAATGGACCAATAGGATTTGCCCTCTCTCAGAGATACATGCTGTAAGCATTTATCAGAGATTGTAAGAGATTATGCTAAATCAGATTACTGTACCCCAACCTGCCTATAAAAAGCAAGGTCATTATGAGCTTAGCCTCATGTAATGTCACCCGTTTTATGAACTGTATGAGATCATATTAGGCATTATTTGTGTTGCCATTTTCCTCTTTTTCTAATCTGATTTCTCCTATGATCTCTTGCTAATACTGTGAGATAGTGCTACTTACAGTCACTGCTCTACTGACGGGTGGAGTTCATGTGTCTGTCTTTGTCTGTCAGTGAATGTGACTTTTTCTAATCAAACCAGAAGCAGGGCAACATTATAAAAGTTAGCTCTTTGACAGCCATATCCTTACATGCAGGTTACACCACATTAAAACAACACAAATATTATATGTAACCATGTTAACGTCTTCCTCTTCTTTCAGCTGCTCCCGTTAGGGGTCACCACAGCGGATCAAACTTCCCAGCCTGAGCTGTCCCTCTGATGTACTCATTTCTAATCCTGTCCATTCTGGTTCACTCCCAGGGAAAATCTCAACATCTTCAATCCTGCCACCTCCAGCTCTGCCTCCTGTCTTTTCATCAGTGCCACGTCTCCAGACCATACATCATAACAGGCCTCACTACTGTCTTGTAAACCTTCCCTTTCACTCTTGCTGCTATCCTTCTGTCACAGAGCACGCCTGACACTCATCTCCACCCACTCTACCCTGCCTGCACCCTTTTCTTCACCTGTCCTGTGCCCTGTCCATTGCTTTGGATGGTTGATCCCAGGTATTTTAACTCATCCACCTTCAATACCTCTACTCCTTGCATCTTCACCATTTACCATTCTACTTTCCTCCCTCTCATTTATGCACATGTATTTTGTCTTGCTTCTACTGACTTTCATTCCTCTTCTCTCCAGTGCATACCTCCACCTCTCCAGGCTCTCTTCCACCTCCTTCTTACAGATCACAAACATCATCTGCAAACATCATAGTCCAGGCAGACTCCTCCCTGACCTCATCTGTCAATCTGTCCATCACCACTGCAAACAAGAAGGGGCTCAGAGCTGATCCCTGATGTAATCCCACCCCCACCTTGAACCCATCTGTCACGCCTACCGCACACCACTGTCTCACTGTCCTCATACATGTCCTGCACCACCCTCACAAACTTCTCTGCCACTCCTGACTTCCTCATACAATTCCACAGTTCCTCTCTTGGCACCCTATCATATGCTTTCTCATATGTTTAGTTACCCATGGTAACTAATGGTTTTTATAAGAAAATTTATGCCACCATAATGTACCAAATTATATATTTACCAAAAAAAAGTCTTTGTTAGAATCATCATACTTATCAGCACTGTTTAACATGTCCTAACTAATTTACTTTGACACAGAAAGCACATCAAGCTTTGGATTGTTCATCTCATCACAAAGCTGAATGCAGACAATAAGCTTTCTCCCCTGGGTGCTCTGAGGCTCTACTCAAGAAGCTTCACAACACATGTATGCAGAGACAGGCAGGGGTGTATCCAGGGGCAACTAAATCTCAGCAGCATTAACTTGGGTAGATGAGTCCCAGTGGAAACCCACAGTCTGAACATTACCTGCCAGACAGTACTGTGTCTGTGAACCAATGCTTTTAATACATAAAAAGAAACCTAAATTAGAATATCAAATCCCTAATCACAATACATTTTTTAAAAACATCAACAATTTTCCTGGGTATACCTACAGTCTTGAAAAGATGGGTTTTGATAGAGTTTAATTCCCCTTTCACACACTACAATCCCAATTCCAAAAAGGTGAGGATCCCATGTAAAATATAAATAAAAACATAATGCAATGATCTGTAAATCTCATAAACCAAAATTTTATTTACAAAAGAAGATAGGAAACATATCAAATGTTGAAAGTAAGACATTTTACTATTTCATGAAAAATACTAGCTTATCTAGAATTGGATGGCAGCAACACGTCTCAAAAAAGTTGGGACAGAGCAACAACAGACTGGAAAAGTTAGTGGTACCAAAAAGAAAAAGTTATAGGAACATGTTGCATCTAATTAAATTAATTGGCAACAGGCCAGTATAGGAAGTGGGAATACAAAATGGGCAGAGACTCAGCAATCTGGAGAAACTGCATCTACAAATTGTGACACAATTTCAGAATAATGTTCCTCAATGTAAAACTGCAAAGACTGAGTATTCCATCATCTACAGTACATAAAATTGAAAACATTCAGAGAAACTGGAGACATCTCTGTGCACAAGGGACATAACCGAAAACCAGTATTGGATGCTGGTGATCTTGAGGCCATCAGGCAGCACTGCACTGCAGACAGGCATGATTCTGTCAATGAAATCAGTGCATGGGCTCAGGAACACTTCTAGAAATCATTATCTGTTAACAAAGTTGGCTGTGTCATCTACAAATGCAGGTTAAAGCTCTATCATACAAAGAAGAAGCCATATGTGAACTTGATCCAGAAATGCTGCCGTCTTCTCTGGGCCAAAGCTCACTTAAAATCCTTTTTGGAAATCACAGACACTGTGTCCTCCAGACTAAAGAGGAGAGGCTCAGTTCAAAAGCCTACATCGCTGATGGTATGAGAGTACATGGTACTGGAAACCTGCACATTTTGAAAGGGACCATCAGTGCTGAAAGGTATATACGGGATTTAGGGCAACATATGCTCCCCACCAGATGATGTCTTTTTCAGGAAAGGCTTTGAATATTTCAGCATAGCAATGCTAAGCCACACACTTAAGCTATTAAAACAGTTCGGGTGCTGGACTGGTCAGCCTGGAGTTCAGAACTTTCACCATATGTTTTTTGGTGCAATATGAAACACAAAGTAAGACAAAAAAACCCAGGACTGTTGAGCAACTGGATCCTATATCAGACAAGAATGGGACAACATTCCCTTCCCAAAGGTCCAGCAGCTGGTCTTCTCAGTTCCCAGATGTTTACGGACTGTGGAAGAGGAGATGCTACACAATGGTAAACATGGCCCTGTCTCAGCTTTTTTGAGACATGTTGCTGCCATCAATTTCAAGATGAGCTAGTATTTTTCATGAAATAGAAAAATGCCTCACTTTCAACATTTGATATGTTTTTGATGTTGTTTTGTGATTAAATAGTTCTATGAGATTGTGTTTTTATTCACATTTTACATGGCACCCCAACCTTTCTGGAATTAGAGTTGTATTTTATACCATTTCTGACCGTATCACAGCAACATAAATGTGATTGTGTGCATGTAAAAATATAAATCAGTATTTCAGAATGAATATGATGCACGCTGAGCTACAAGAATGACTGTCAATGTAGAATGTGCATTTAAAATAACAAAATAGATCTGGCATAAACAGAGAGAGCAGTGTTCTCTCCAGAGCATTCCTCTTATAAGCCAAAGCTCATATTGCTGTTGTCTTCCCTGACCGGACCGAGCCCGTGCACACTTTGTTGTCTCGGAGGACGACAGAGTGTTCCATGTCTCCAAGTAACGCCTTAACCCACTGAGCATTAACCCCTCCTCTGAGCACTCTACCTAGACTACTGATGATAATGATCAAGTCATCTCTGAGCTGCAGTGATGGTCCACCCATAAGCACTCAGCACAGGAAGTAAATCCCCGATGATTTCAGTTTATATAAGTGTGGTAAAGTTAATACCCAGAGAATATAATTTGTCAACAACATTTTTCCAACAGAAGCTTACACTAACCACCAAGAACTTATTACTTGATATTTAGTTTCTGTAAAAATAAAAGCTACAAGATCAAATTCAGATGCTAAAATTTATAAATGTCAAATGTACATGTAATCAAATTGTGGTTTGTGTTTAGCCACGCATGCTGGCAGGAAAGCACAAATAACATTTGTCTGTTTTGAATTGCAAATGAAAGCGTGTTGTGGACTTGAAGTGGCAGCTGCTTTACTGACACTCAGATTTCCCTGGAATTTGGTGACATTTTCACATCACAAACATTAACCAATTTTGGCCACACGTCTTGTTTCATAAAATGCTTGGGGTACATTTATTTTCAGTGTTATAATGTTCATTGTGTATAATGAGACAGCCTTGATAAAATGTATACAAATACAATATTTATTAATGTTATTGCTAATTTGTATAAATTAACTTGTGGTAAATTAAAGTGAACACCATTAACTGTATTTGACAGCATCAGAACCTCTGATGTAAACATGGCCTAGTGTGTAGACAGGCTGTTACCCAGTCAAATAAACATGCTGTTTATTGCTGTTATTCTGTTAATGTTTAAATTAGTTTGCATTTGTAATGCTACCACTAGGTGTAGCAGGTATTTAGCTAGTTTTCATCTATTAGATTAGGGGTGTCAAACTCGTTTTATATCGTGCAACTCAACTGGATCTTAAGTGGAACAGACCAGTAAACTGATTGCCTGATAATTTATAAAGAAAAACCACCTCCTACTTTCAGTGTGAAGACATTTAAATACACATTAACTCCCTGAGCTGTCTTAAGAAAAAGAAGTGCAATCTTAAGAATGTTTCTTCCACATTGTATAGAAATTCTGCTGTAATAAGGCAAAGAAACCCATGAGCACAGCTCACTGAGCTCACTCTGGAAGAAATAAAGGACCTTATCTTTTAATTTTAAAAAAAGACAGAAATTAAATGTGAACCTGCAGAAAATGTCCTATTTTTACTGTGTAAACACCAGAAAAATTTATTGTAAATAGTGAAAAAATGAATTTTTTTCTGTTATTAGCGTGAATACCAAATGAAAAACAAAACACTAATTTTCCTTCTTAATTTCCTATTTACCATGGTTTTGGTATTTGTCAATGAAAAGACTAAAACTGATGAAAAAACAGCTTCTTCTTCTTTCGGCTGCTCCCGTTAAAGGTTGCCACAGTGGATCATCTGACTCCATCTCACCCTATCCCTCACATCCTCTTCTGTCACACCAACCATCTTCATGCCCTCCTCCTTTGTCTTCAGCCAACGGTAGCATATTTTCCACTGGCACCCTGTTGGCTAATGGCACCAAAGACACTTGTTAAGCAGGGCCTTGACCGATCCGGTATGGAAGTCTTATTATGAATCCACATATTTGATTTGGCAAAGATTTTACACCGGATGCCCATACTGATGAAGGCCTTACCTGGATTTGGGACCAGGAGTACACTGGCTTGTGCGTTTCAGCCATAATCTTTTGGCCAACCATTACAACACTTATTTGTAGTTTTTAAAAACTATTAAAATTTTGTTAATCTTTTAATCTATTGCTTTAAGCTACTTCTCTTTGCTTGACATTTTAAGCATTTATTAGCAAATTTCTGTATTAGATTATTTTAAGTTCACTCACACATATGTATGCTACTTTCGTTGCTTTTTTATTTACAGTCTATGGTTTGTCCACAGTTGCAGCTCCATGTAGCTCTTTGCAACTTCAGTCTCTCTGGTTTGTAAACACTATTCCGCCTTGCTTTGGTTTCGAAAACGCTCATTCTCGCCTCAGACTGTATTAAAACTCTTTGTATAAATTAAGATGTGGGATTAAAAGCAGGTAAATCGTCTCTAGGTGTGTTGCTGTTACCAAAGATGGCAGCATTTCCTGATATGCTGGAGTGGTCGCCGACCCTTCGCCGTGCGTTGTGACGCTGCCGTAACGTGGGGTTTCCCAGACCTGAATGCAGGGTTACCGCGCCCATCTCTGCTGTTTGATGGCCGCAGGAAGAAGCGACTGAGATCCTGGCGTGAAGGAAGAAAAAAGAGGGACGACGACGGTGGGAAAGACGAGAAGGGATTTTTTTCTGCTCTCTGTTGGAATTTTCGTTGAAACGGAGGAACGCCAAAACCGGGACTCTGACACGTCTGTCTGGGTGAACACCGCCTTGTCTCTGCGCCTCTGTGCCGGTGTGTCTCCCCCCTCGGCGGGTCAAAAACTGGGTTCGGGGAGTGCCGCTCCTCGGTGGCTAAACGAACTAAATCTGAGCGCCTGGGCGGACAGAGGAGAGACAAGATTTTGCTTGTTTCCAGTCAATGTGATATAAACGACGGATCCCCTCGATTGAAAGCGGGTAAGGAAATGTATTGATATTTGAAAATGCGCTTCAGGAAATACAGTGTGCAGTTCGCTAGCCTGCCGACCAGGGACGATGAAGGAGAAGGGTTAAACTGGGCTGAGTGGCTCCTCCGTGGAGTTAGCTGTCGTTAGCTAGTCGTCGCTGCCAAGACGGTGGGTGGGGGTCACTGCGAGGGGAAACTTAACGCAGTGCGTTAACCAAAGTGTCGTTTAACCATCTATATCTAACGGCTGTGTCCGGCGAGGTGGTAGTTAATGGCCAGGGCTAACCTTAATTAGCAGGTTGGCTTCTAACAGCCAGCACCCCTCACTAACGTCCGGGTATCTTACTCCCTTTCTGACTTTGCTTAAGTAGCCAATTTATCCCAGCTCTGAGGGGGGGCATCATCTTTATACACCGTTCTATAGATAGCCTGTCAGGTAATCCCTGGCTAATTGGTGCCACTATCGGGTTATTCTTGGCCAGCTGTTGAAGATGACACACAATACTTCTTAAACTTGCATAACTGAAACGGGCGTGAGTGAGCAGGGCTTGGATTTACTTCCACTCGTGTTTGCAAATTTGTAGCATCATGAAACTGACAGCGAAGGGAGTCTAAAAATGGCCACTTCACCAACAGAATCACTACCACCCCCACTACTCCGTAGCCAGTCCATACAAGTTAGCCAGTAGTGGCCACAGCCTACGTTTGAAGGCTGGTATGGTTTATCTGGGTGTGTGTGTTACGAATATGGCAGCCCGAACAACATGCCTGTACCCTTAGTGAATTTGATCTGTGTTGGTGTTGTTTGCTGCTTCTGTGCAGTATTTAAGCGTTCACATTTACAGTCGTTTGCCCAAAATTCCTACTAATACGCGTTTATTTAGCAAGCTTTGTGTAAACGGGCTTCTTGGACCTATAGCATTTATATCCCTGAATCGAAACCAAACCATCGTAAATCAAGGCAGCTGTATATCACAGCTATTTGTTAACGATCCCCACGTTTAATCTGTAGTCAGTCACCCGGTCCTTCACATATGTCCAGTCCTTACGGTGCACAGTGCGTTAAAGTAATGTGAATTTGCGTCGACTGCTAAGTGGAAGCACAGCTGTAAGATCGCGGGGAAGGAGGGCAGGCACGGCTGTGGATCTGATTGTGGCCATAGCCATTTTAGTTTCATGAGTGTTAAACGAGCGTCAGTTTTTGAATACACAGTTCGACTAAGTTCAAACTTCTTCATTTAAGGATGTGAAAACGAGATCGTCTAATTGGATTTCGACAATCTGTTTATCTTGATCACGGGTCCGTTGGAGGGCAAGTTGTTAGCAGCTACAGTAACCATGCCCAAGTCGGGCCGCGCCGCTCCATGGCATATCAAGCTCTAGCCCGGAAAACGGGCATGCTTCACCCACAGTGAGGCAACATGCCCCAGTCGGCACAGTCACAGGGAGTTAACACAGAAGAAATGACTTGGAATAGTTTCATTTAGCGTTAAATGTTTCGTAAGTTGGTTTAGCAGCGAGGTAGGACATGCTGTCGCAGGAAGCCGCTCGGAAGCACCGAGACGAGCTATATGAAGCCTGCGCTCACACGAACTTAGAGGCCAGCAGTGCCGAGATACTGCATCTGAAAAAGCCCATACTGCACATAGTCGATCTCTAGCAGCTTTCGGGAAAATTGGTGGTGTTAAGAAAGCTAGTCGTATTTACTGGTCCACAAAGATGAATTCATTTTGCTAGTGTGCCCCCTCCCTCCGCCTCCTCGAATGAATGGGTTCCTGTATTCAGGGCCCAAGCAGCTGCAATGAACAAGATGGCGTTCAAAGCCTTTTTCATCACCGCTTTTTCTCAGACAGAGAGAGGCAGCTGCCGAGCATCGGATGGGTTCAGGCTTGGCAAGCTAGATCTCTTTGATTATCCTCATCCTAAAAACGTGCAGAATGTATTTGCATTAAAAACGTTTTCCGGCTCATAGCATTCCTGGTCAGATTATTCCAGTATGTGCACCTCAGATACAGGACAACATGGTGGGGAAAGGGGTGTTGTACATCTTGACTGTGAACCAGAACACCAGGGGACCTGGAAATCTATGAATGGTTTATAAGAAATGCATGTTTTATTTAGAAATTTTGATATTAAACGTAATGTCTGTTTGAAACCACACCTTAGGGAAATGGGACATTTTTTCTCAGTCCTCACTACCATTTGCAAGTAAATGTAACTGAACAAATTATGACATTTAAAAACCCCAGATACAGTCTATTTATATTGTAAAGTTACTGATTTGTTTCCTCACATTTTGCTTTTGTCAGTGATATTCATTCATCTTATTTCCAAAATATTTAGTTTTTCTGTACCTTTTCGAATGGCATGTATCTGTTTATTTAAAAGCCTGCGTATTTGCAAGTGCTTTTAATTTCTTTGTCACGTTTACATTCAATTAGGTATTGATCCAAAACTCCCAATTCTGATGTTTTCTTCATACTCAAAATGCCACACCTCATTGACTGAAGTTTAAAATTTAGCCAATATTCATGGGATTATTTGTGTATGAAGTGGTCCAGTATTAAAAGATTCTTGGCTTTATGGTAATCCACTACAGATAAAAGATGAACTTTATACATGCCACTAGACAGTGAGGATTTAAGTTTTTATCTGTAATGGTTTTGGTTTGAGAGCCACCTGTATGCACATCCAAAACCATCCAGTTATCAACCTAAGTGTAAATCATTGTTCCATTTATTTGTTAGTCAGCTCTTGTGACCTGGATGTGACCCACACAATATTGGCACCCCGAATGTATCTAACACTCTTTCCTTTAGCCTTGGTAGAAAGCAGTGGCAAAATCTACATGATTTCTCAAACATTTTATTGATGCTAATGTGATGAAACAAGTTGTGTATGACAGGCTTGCCTAAAAGCCTTAATTGCAGTAGTGACTGTCTGAGACTGAGTTTGTACACAGTAGAGCTTAACATTAGGATGAGTGTCACCACAAGATAATGACCATGTGTTTAAAACCTGAATAATTATCCTTTTGCACTGGGATTGGGGGTTGTTTTTAAATGAGGATTGTCATCCTGTTTATTTTTTTCTTATTTAATCTGCAAGTGCTGCATATGAATGGGATTAAATTCTTAGTTTGTGGATTTAACTCTTGGGATTATGTGGCTTTGGTTAGTGATAGTGCTGATTTTTCTTCACGACAGACATGATCCTGCTTTTAACTGTGTGCCCACTGTAAAGCAGATGTGCTTAGAGGCCCATGTAAATACAAGTGTACATGCTTAGCCACTCTATTTTGTATAGTGTACTGAACCTTATGTACTTACATTAAGGTAAGTTTATATGTGTGTCTGTCTGCCTGTCCATCAATCCATCACCATGCCCTCTTTATCCTGCAATGGGTCGCAAGGGTATGGAGCTCACAGTAGCCACCTTTCTTCCATAGTAACTTGGGGCAGGGAGAAGGTAGAGAACAAGTTCACAGGATTACCCCCCCGATCAGCCACTTGCCCCTCCGGTGCAGTATAGGATCCCCTGGACTTGTATTTTTGCAACTTCTCGACTCTAACGGCAGTTCTGACCACACTAAAACAGCATAAGTTATGAAAAACAGTGACTCTGTGAGATGCAACAAAATAGTTTTGTTGCATTCACAATTATTTAAGATTTTTGAGTAAGCTGCAGTCTTTGGCCCGTCTTTGATCGATTGCTGATTCCCCAGAAAATCATTCAAACCAGCTGGATTGAACCCGACCTTCTTGCTATAACTGTGACTTATTTCCATAATAAAAACTCAAATTTAGTAGTTACATTAGTAGTACATTCATAATATCAATATATACCATTTCACAGTCACCTTAGGGTCCCCAACTGGTCATACAGTGCAGCACATATTTAATAGTGGCTTTTTAATAGAATCTATGGTTGCTAATCAATACAGTTAGGCAGTATAGTTATGTCACAACTAGCCTCAAATAAAAAGGGCTACAATTAGTTTGTATTACTTTGGTTCAGTTGGTTTGAGCTCTGTGTATTGGTGCTGTCTTTTGCAGGGAAAAGGCAACAAAAAGCTCAAAATAAGGTTGTTGTAGGTTTTTAAATGTGGGGAAAAAATAAGGAAAACTGTAATTGCTGGAATTGTTCAGTCCAAGTTGGGTATAATTATATATAAATGCCATAGACCTGTTCAGCTTAACACATTTTCAGCAGTCACACAAGTAAGTGTATTAACACAAAGAGAGGTGTGCAAATGTCATGTGAGCTATGCAGCCAAACTGGGAATGAAGGATGTATTATACAAAGTATTAGTTTTACAGTTGAGAAGACTGATATATTGTGCTATTTATATCCAAATGTTTACCAACAAATTGAAGTGTTCAGTAATGTCTTTTAAGTTGCTTAGACCATGACCCTACAACTCAAAGTACATACTGAACCTTAAATGTCCCATTGCGTAACTATCTTACATGTCAACCTACCAAAACCTACTTTGTCAGGTCAGTCGGTGTGCTCCCTTAACATAGATTTTTCTTTAGCACAAAATATCTAAATTAAAGCGTGACCAAGATTATTTTATCTAATTCCTTTAAAATAAAGGACACTGATGCTTTTAAGAGGTCTCATGTAAAATATTTTCTTTAAGGCAATCTGGTGGCATGCCATTTAACTGTAGGTTAAAAGGCTCAACATTCATTTTGCTCTTAGGCATTTGTTGTCCTGTTTCCTAACATGGCCAGTTTTGTGAAAAAGTTGGAGGGAAAACATCCACAACAGTACGTCGTAACATGCATGGACCTTAACTTACCTATTGTCCTTTTCCAAGCTCTCTAGCATGTAGTTCTTTATCCACAGAAGTGATTTTCATCAGCATTTTAATTTTAAAAGGCCGGTCATGGCCTCTGCATTATGGCTTCAGGTACTTTACTCTCAGGTCCTTGTGCTCTATGGTTGAGCAATCTAATATCTTTTTTCCCTTCTTCTTGAAAGTCATCACCTGAAAATAACTCTTTCATTAGCCTGTTGCTCATCCATAAGAAAATGTACAGCTGTAATGGGATCTCTGTTTTTATTTAATGACACCTTGTTCAAAAGTTAGTAAGTTTGTTAGTTTCACCTGTATCCAGTGGTGCCAATTATATCTGTATTAATGTGTATTCTATGCACACCACACATCTGTCTGATTACCCCAACATACACACAGTCACTGGCATACATGTTATTTGTAACACTAGTAGAAGTCTGAAGGCTGCAATATTCAACTTCCAAAATCAAATTTTAGATCCATTCACAAAGATTGTAAAACATGGGACTGAGAGCAAATGCCAGTACACCCACGACAATAGCAGGGCTTTCCCTCTACACCAAAGCAAGGTGCAGCAGAGGTATGATAATTTCAACAGTGAAATCAAAAACAAAGCTGAGTCTGCATTGAAAGTTAATCTAATCATACTAGTGGAATCAGATTCTAGCTCTTTCCAGTTGCAGGAACTTTTCTATTAATCATGAAAGGCTTTTTGGAACTTGGCACTTTACCAGCATCTCATTGGAGGAACTTAGGTCTAAAATTTAGTTTCTGAGCCAATTTTCCTATCTAACAAAATCCTTGCTCCAGATGTAGTAATTGGTAATGGGCCAGGAAGTAAGTAGTTACTGATTGTTCGTACACAAATCACAAATCTGACTGTTCTACACTGCTGTCCTTACTAGTACAGTTACTCATCAGGTATTTTCAGTGATTCTTTAAATATTTGCTTCTAGATGTAACTCCATGATTAACATGAGTGACGCATGCCAAAAACTTGTGATTGGAAAAATTTTGCAATTACTGGATGAAATACAGTGTCCTTAAGTGATTGCCGATATAATCAGAAATATTGAAGGTGTACAATTTTAAAATTACAATTTTTAGACTAGGCAGCCATGTATGTATCAAATACAGCACTGGCAATGTATGGTTTCGAAATGGTTACCAACAACATGAGTCACTTGCGATGGAGCACACATCCTCTCACTTCTTTCCATGCAACAGTCTCATTCATATTACGTAGCAGTATTGTGTGCCCCCTGCCCGCATTAAAGACGCATACCATTTTTAAATCTAGTTTTCTTCTGGCTTTACTGGCAATGCTGGACTGCTATTGCACAAACTCACCAAAAGGGCCACCACCCTAAACTTGCTGAAATCAGGAGGTTAAGTTTCTTGAACGGTCACATCTTAAACAGAATGGTTTTGATTAAGGGTTGTTTTTTTTTTTTTTTTTTTTTTTTTTTTAAATTTTCCTCCT
>VUQH01028146.1:13672-30053 GCA_015106775.1 Etroplus canarensis | reverse complement strand
GATAAAGGGTGTGTTTTTTTTTTTTTTTTTTTTTTTTTTAAACCTTGCCTCCATAACAAAGGCACATTTGAGTTGTTATTGGTGATACTAGGTAGGATTTTTCATATGACATTGACAGTATGCATGTTTTTAAATATGTTGCAAGTTTTGTGAGTTTTTTTCTCTTTTGCCACCTTCAGTGATTTCCCTTTTGGAATAATAAAGTTCGATTTAATACATTGTTGCATGTTATATACTTGTCAATTCACGTGTTCCTCAAAAAAACATCTCCCTGGCCTGGGATAAACAAAGATGTGGCTCAAACTATTTGTTTTAAACTGAATCAACAACAAAATTTGCTTTCTGCTAACCTCACTAGTAGAAATTTAAGGCTGCAAAACATAACAAATGAATAGCAACTGAGTTTATATTGACCCTAGTTTATTAAGTAACACTTGCCAGTTGGCGCAAAGTGACAAGCATTTAACAGTTTGCCAGTTATTTGGGAATATAATTGTTTTAGTGGTGCAGATTGTATTAACCAGTGACAGTGAGATTAATGTGTGAAAGGTGTACAATCTCTGTCTTGTCAAACATTCTTGCCTGTCTCTTGTTTTTCTCGCCCCAAGCTTTGAAAAGTGTCAACATTACAGTGAAATTCCTCCTAAACCTTTCCCACTGACTAGATTTGTGTGTAGTTTGACTGTAGGTGCTGTTATGCATGCATAACTTGTCACCGCTGTCCAAAAGGTCTTAGCCACTGTTTTGAATAGTCAAAGTGGCACCAGGTCCGCTTACTGACCCACACACTTGCCTGTCACCACTCAGAGGCTGTAATCCTCCCACAAGCCCATAACCAGCCCTGGCAGTACTTTGCATGTGGATGCCTGCTCTGGTTTGAATAGAGATCATCTTGATGTCTTTTTGCATTCTAGCCCTCGCATTTTCACGACTCAGGTAAAATGTGACCAAACCTGAATCCCGAGATGACTGGAAAAGTCAACTAGTACTAATGAGTTTTCTTCCTCTTCAGAGCAAGAAAGGCCACAGTCACTTGAGCAAGAGTGGGGTAGCTGTCATGTGACTGTTCACACACTTGTTCCTCTCTTGGAAGCTTGGGGAGAAAGCACAGGGGGAGGGGTATGATTATTAATGCAATCAAAGGAGTGTATTTTATGCTTTAAATAAAGTCATGCTTTTGGCTTTAGGCTAGCCTGGCCATCCCTTACTTTTCTTTTTTTTTCCCTCTTGACTGTTTTAATTAACTATTAACTCATTTATTTCCTGATATGAAAAGGTAGTTTTGTAGCTGTACAAAGCACAAATCATTCCTTTATTTAAAATGAGCATATTTGACATGTTCAGCATATTTTTTTTTTTGCATTCTGTTGGCAGAAAATTGCTTAACACTAGCATTAGCCCATAATAGTTTTTAGGCTTGAGCCTCATGTTGGAGTTTTCTGTGTTGTAATGGTCAGGATTATATTACTGAGCAGCTTATAATGCATTGTGTTATCAAATCATTGTTTTCATTTAGCTAGTTCTGCCTATTGGGAGTGTCTTGTCCTAAAAAAACCTGTGCTTGCTATTTCTACCAACAATGCACTCTGTCTAGTAAGAGAACACAGCATCATGGAATGTTTCATTAATCAATCAATTAAACTTTACTGTCAGTCCCATTGATGTTATGTCCCCTGTCATCAGACATTACCCACAGAAGCCAACCACATTGAGGGAGCATGCGTAAAAAAACGTGTCCGGTAAAAGGGAGAGTTCACATGCACAGTAAATAAACAATACTAAGATCTAAGCCTGTGTGATTAATTGACGTTTATTGTTGCAATATTTTGGATTGTAATGATTGTGCAAACAATATAATCATTCTTTTTTAGTGATTCTTTTGATTCTTTTTTTTGCCTTGTGATTTTAAGATTTAAGATTTATTTCAGCATTGTGGATCATGAGATCCAGAATGTTACCTGGGTCCTAAGCAAACTTCAGTATGGTAGCCCATATGCTGATGATGATCATCATCTTTCATTTTTATGAAAACTTTATAGTGGTTATTTTTGAAGTTCAAACTGAATTTCTTTAAACTGTCCCTAGCTGTAATGGTAAAAAGTCATCTTAAAAGTTAATGGATCTGTGACATGATCCAGATCACCTCTCAAATTTAAGTTTATTTGTACCACACCACACCCTACCCAGTAAATTTAATTAAAATCCATTCATAACTTTTTGAGTTATATGGAACACAGACAGACGAGCAAACCAGTGCTGCAACAAACATGACCACCTTGGTAGAGATGATAAGAGAGGAAACCTGGCAAGTTAAACATTTGATGGATGTGCATAGCCGAGGAGCCAAATGTACTCAAGTTTCCTTGGTGAATTCTGCTTTTTTTCCCCCAATAGTTTAATTCCAAATTAATTTGGTGCTTTCAGTTTTTTCCTTATGAACCTTAACAGACATTATCAGTAGTTTTTCTAAAACTTTTTTGTGAAAGTTTCCATTTCTGTTTATGGTAAAACAAAGATGAGCTAACAAATGCTCAGGAGGACTTAACTTTAACTTAATTATAATCTGTTGCATATTATAAAGTCATCCAGCCTTGGCCAATCCAAAAAAGCACAATCCATCAGTGGTGTAAAGGATAGGTAAGCCTCAAAAACAATTGAATTACAAATATGTAACTTTTTAGATTTTTTTCACTGCTGTAAGATAAAAGCCCTTTTTCTCTGACCCTCAAGAAACCCTATATAAAAAAAATGCATATTTGCAAAATGGCACACACAACTTTTATAATGGTAGTAATTGCTCGATATAACATAATAGCATTCTGAAATGAATGGGGAATTTATTAAATCTGGTCATTCCATGGGCAGTGATGCAGTGGTTAGCATTGTCACCTCACACCAAGAGGATCGAGGTTCAAATCCAGCAGCCGGCCAGCTTAGGCCCTTCTGTGTGGCGTTTGCAATTTCTCCCCGTGCTTGCATGGGTTCTCTCTCCAGGTACTCTGGCTTTCTCCCATGGTCCAAAGACATGCAAAGGGGCTAGGTTAATTGTTGATTCTAAATTGACCAGAGGGGTGAATGTGAGTGTGAATGGTTGTCTGTCTCTCTGTGTTGGCTCTGCGACGGACTGACAACCTGTCCAGGGTGTACCCTGCCTTTTGCCCTATGACAGCTGGAATAGGTTTCAGCGCCCCCTGTGACCCTGAATTGGATAAATGGAAGAAAATGGATGGATAGTCATTTCATGCCGTATTTCAGCAGTATATATAACCATCCATTTTTAGTGCCTGCTTAAACTTTTCAGAGTCCCATGGGACTGTAGTGTTTTCTAGCTCCTGTTGGGCAGTAGTAGACAGGATATGCACAAAATGAACTAAAATGTATGGACAATAGGGATGCAATGTCAGATGTTTTAATCCCCAACTTCATAACCCTACAACGCTAACTTCGGGTAACACTAACCTGATCTGCTACCTTTGATTAACGGCAGTCTACTGACTTCTGTTGGTTGGAAAACTGTGAAACAAAAATCAGACTTCCACCCACAATGATTTGGCAGCACAGTCATTGTTTATCAACTATGAAATTTAAGTTGGACATATATTGTGATTTGCATATTCATCTTGTATGATGTTCACTCACGTTATATATTGAACTTAGCCTTCCTGCAATATCCAGAACTTGTAGCTTATCTGCGTTCATTGGTCACATTGAACATAAATTCCACAAAGGGCTTGTTTAGCACTGTGTTGATTAGAATACTTTGAGCAGCAGAAGCAGTGGTAATGGTGCATTGTGCTAGTGATGTTTTTTTTTTTTTCTTAAGCTCTACAATAGTAAGACCGTTGTACAGGAAATGCTAGAGTTTCGCCATACACTTATTGCCCCTGGTGCCAAGTCTGCTAATGTGTAAATGTGTCCTGTAGAGTACTTTTTCTAAAAAAGGCTTCACTTGACTTGAATTATATCATAATTAAAAGTGTACACATCATATATATTGTTGGTGTACATACAGTTAGGTCCATAGGTTTTAAGACATTTTTTTTTTTCCAATTGTGCCTTTTTACACCACCATAGTGGATTTTAAATCAGTTCAAACGTGATCTGAGTGCATACTTTCAGCTTTAATTCAAGGGATTTGACAAAAGAATTGCATTAACTGTTTAGGAATGACATCAATTTTTATACATAGGCCCCCATTTTCAGAGGTTCAAAAGTAATGAGGTAGTAGACTGGCAAGCAGTTTCCTGGCCAGGTGATGTTTGTTCCATCCATGACAAACAAAGCAAATGAAAGATCTGGAGTTGATTACAAGTGTTGAACTTCCATTTGGTAGCTGTTCAGTGAAACTCTCAATATGAAGTCCAAAAAGATGTTGATACAAGTGGAGGAGGCTTTAAAATAAAATAAGCCTATCAGAGTGATAGCAAAAACTTTAGGACTCCCCAAATCAATAATCTGGAGCATTTTTAAAAAGATGGAATGAACTGGACAGCCCAACAACACAAAAGTCCTGGAAGACCACAAAGACAATTGGAAATCGATGATCACAATTCTTTATTTGGTTAAGGAAACCTCCTTCACAACATCTAGCCAAGTCAAGAACACTCTCAAAGAGGTAGGTGTGCCACTGTCAAAGTCTACAATCAAAAGATGCCTTTATGAATATAAATACAACAGGTTTACAGCAAGGCGCACACCACTGGCTACACTCAAAAACAAGAAGGCCAGATTAGATTTTTCTAGAAAACGGGTAAAAGAGCCTGCCCAGTTCTGGAAGAAAGTCTTTGGACAAATAAAACCAAGATGAACTTGTTCCAGAATGAAGTGAAAAGAAACGTATGGAGAAGGAAAGGAATGGCTTGTGATCTGACGCATACCACATCATCTGTCAAACATGGTGGAAGCAATGTTATGGCTGGTAAAGGAACCGGGTCATTTGTGTTTATTGATGTGACTGATGACAAAAGTAGCAGGATGAATTCTGAAGTGTACAGGGCTATATTCTCTGCTCAGATTTAGCCAAATCTGCTTCACACTGCAAATGCATGACGACTCAGAGAATGCCAGAATAGTAACCCAAGAATTTCTCAAGGTAAAGAAATGCGATATACTTAAATGGTCAGATCAGTTACTTGATCTCAACCCAATAGAGCAGCTTTTCAGTTACTGAAGAAAATGAAGGCAGAGACCCCCAAACAAGCAGCGACTGAAGGTGGCTGCAGTAAAAGCCTGGCAGAGCATCTCAAAGGAGGAAACACAGCAATTAGTGGTGATCATGGGTCTAGACTTGAAGTTGGCATTGACTGGATAGGATTTTCATCCAAGTATAAAAACAATCCTCATGTTTAAAATTATGTTAGTTTGTCCTTTTATTTTTGAACCTCTGAAAATGAAGGATTGTAATTCCTAAACAGTTAATGCAGTTCTTTTTCAAACCCCTTGAATTAAAGCTAAAAATCTGCACTTCAATCACATTTTGACTGATTGAAATCTACTTTGGTGGTATGCAGAGGAAATATTAAAAAACATGTGCCATTGTCCTGACGGCTATGGAACTAGCTATCATTCTTAGCCTGTATATATTTGGTATGAATGTTTCAGTGGCAGATTGTTGAAATGAACAGTTGAATTTTTGGTACATTTCCAAAATTATTCAGGCAGAAGGTAACATAAGTCTCTTTACTGTAAGCTTTTTTTTGCATTTCTGTCAGTTGAATTTCCACCTACTCTTTTAATCAGAACTGTGCCATCTTGTGCATTCTCATTTGTAGCCTCAGGACTTTGCTCTACATTCAATGGAGCAAAATGGGTTATGAGGCTCAAGGCTATTCGTATTTAGTTCAGGCATTCTTCTGGAGACTCGGACGGATTTGAAGTCCACCTTCTTCTCATACAGATGATTAACAGCTCATCTGCGTTTTGTCAACCCCTTTTAGCATCTAATTTATGGCATTAAGAGTGGTGGCACACTGCTCATCATGAAAATACAGTGCCAGGAAAACAATTCACAAAAATCTAGAATTACCCTTACACGTCGAATTCAGTTGCAACTATTTGTGTAACTTCTTTTCTTGCTGGCACCAAGGCTTTGGTCGGGCATTGTTCTGAAGGTAGCCATTTAAGCATTTTATTCATTTTTTTTCTCCTGCGTCAGAGAGGTGGGTTTGTATTTAGCCTCAAACATTGTAAATGTTAGGATATTCCCTTATGGCTATGTTTTTCTGTCTGTTGCAATAATAATCATTTAAACCCTTTATTTCAAGTATGTCCAAATAAATGTTATTTAGCATGGGGGGGGAATGTTGACAGCTTAAAAACATTAAGACCATATAGGCTGCTTAAAACACAGCTTGAGGTGTTGAGAGCCTTTGGAAAGTTACCCTGAGAGTGTCCCCTTACTGTTGCAATACATTGGATGGTTTGATTACCAGGAACAAATGGAATCTGCTGATTTTTTTTTTTTTTTTTTTTTCCCCCCCTTAGTTTCTGTGGTGATCCAAGAGGAAAATCTGTGCAATTCTGCAGTATTTTTGCTTATTATATTGCTCTTCAAACTCTGTGGAATCTGTGGGGCTCAGGCTGTGTGGGCCTGTTGATTACCATGTGCATTATTATTGAAAGTCATTGTTGTAAAGCTACAATAATAACTTTTTTTTTTTTTTAAGCAGCAATTTTGATTTTTGTAGAATCATTATTGTTTTTCCCAAGCCAAATTAAGTGATACTTCTATGCTGGCACATTGGAGTTTTGGGGTTTTGGACTATATGTTGGACAAAGCCAGAAATTACTTGAGTTGTATAGGATACCAAACTGATAAAGTTTCACTATCTTCTGATCTTTTAATATTAACCAGCAGATACATTAAAAAGAAAAATCAGTTGTCTTGGATGTGTGCAATTCAGATCTTTTTGTGTCAGTTTGTATCACGTGGTTCACAATTTCTGTCCCTTAGGCATGCTTAGATACATCGATTAAATCCATAAAGTTTGTGTGTGATATGAGTTATGGCAGTACAAAATGACAGGGAAGCTCTGTTAAAATTAAATAATTATTTGGTATTGAAATTCTGGTCTTTTCTGGCAGCAGTGTTAAACCATTTCACAGTGCATTCATTCATACTGATGCTAGCCAGTCAGGGAAGAGGAAGGAATCACTTCCTGCTCCACAGTGCTGTGGCTGCCTTGTATTTGGTAGAGGAAGAGAGAGAGAAAAACAGGCCACTGAGAGCTGTTCTATGTGTAGAGAATGACGAAGTGGGTGAGATTGGTGGAGCTTTTAAAAAATGTCCAGGAGCAATTCCCTTATGTCTTCTGTTACTGCATCATCAACCCCCCCTTGTTACTGCCTTCTTTGTGACCTGGTTGTGTTTCAGCTACGTTTCCAATGCATCACTTCCCACAGCACTTAGACAGACCCTCGCCCACCAGTAAAACCAAAAAAAGCATGTACCTGCTGTATCCTGGGTCTGTTTTTCTATACAAGAGCACATTGTTGAAATGAAACATCTTTAAATATTAAAAATAATAGGTACTTGTATGATAAACTTTCACTTTAAGTAGCTAGTCAGTGTGGATTTACAGTTATAAAGTTACCATAATTAGTGAACACACCAATCACACAACCATTTTAGTGACATAGAATTATTACTGTTGTTTTCTCTTTTATTTCAATGTCTCCCAAATGCCTTTTTATGTTCATTTATTTAAAAGGGCTCTGTAAAAACACTGTGCCTGACCCTCTGTGGTAGTGTAAACCCAGGAAAGTGCTAGCTAGCGTTTAGGCAAATCAGCTGCTCAGCACCTCCAGTGTTACCAGTAGTAACAGCTTAACTTGATGTGAAACAGCATGGAGTTGAGAGAAGGCTTTCAAATGCTGTAGAGTTTTCCTTGGATGAATAGATAGAAGAAATAAGGTGACTCCTCTCCAGCTAGTGGTTTTCTAAGAGCCATTCCTGTTGCATCAGGACCTGAAAGTGTAGTTCCTCTGCAAGCCAGAAATGGGGATTTTGGGCCATCTACCATTTTAATTTTCTGGCTTTAACTGAGATATAATGCAACATATTTAAGCTGGGTTTTTCAAATGTAAATGTTTTTTGTCAGAAAGTAATCCAGTATTTTTATGGTGGTGATTTTGGTATGATGATGATCTTTAAAGCATGTAAAATCAGAAAAGATTTTTTCTTCCTCTCTACTTTCAGATTTGTAGTCTCACAAATCTTGTGCAGAAGCAACAGCGATACTCTTTCACACAGTGCATTTTCAAACCAGGTGTGATTTTTATCAACATGAAACCAGGCACACACAATAATGCAAAGCACATTACTAGAAATGAGCTGTCAGTGTAACTTTGCGCGTGTCTTCATGCAAACATTTCAGACTATTTGCCTGTTGTGTAAATTTGCCACCCCTGTATAAACCAAATAAAACTGTGGCAAAGAAGTGTATTCATGGCCTCAGCCACAGATTCTACCGTGTCATAAAACCACAACATATTTGTCAGATGCCGCTTAGTGTCCTCGGTATGACATATTTACTGTACAAGCAAAAGGTCCTTGTTTGATTCCAGGTGGGGACACAAGTCCCCCTCTCTATTGAGGGTTGCTTCAGGAAGGGCATCCAGTGTAAAACCTCTGCCAAATTACCAATGCAGACCACTCTGCTTTCTGACCTGCTTTTCTGGGGAAAAATACAAGTGATCAGCCAAAGGTACATTTTCGATTGGCTGCCACCTCCTCTGTGTTTATAGTGAGAGACACACAAACACACATACAGGTATATTGATATCTTTTTAAGGGCTTCCATCAACATTTATATCCTATCTCTTCAGGACCATCCACACATAAATTGATTTGCCTATTTTACATCACATTGTAGTTGATAGTTTGTTTCTAGTGGACATTGCAGGCTTTGCCTAGGTACACAACCCTCTAATGTAGCCCTCATATGTTAATCAGCACTATCATTTGCTCATATTGGTAGTCCCTTCAATCGCTCCCTAGAAAAGTTGAGAAAAGTTTCAATTCGGCCACTTTATGTCACTAAATGATATTTTGCCTGTCATTTCTATAAGTCGCTGAATTTCACTGGCATTCCACAGACTCTAGTCACCACGTCACTGCCAGTCTCTTTCTGTGTGGACACCCCTTTAACCCAAAGTGAAAGGGTGTGTGGATGTGTGTGAAGGCTAGCCAGAAGTCCCAACTTTTCTTCAATTTGTCCACTTTGATGGTCTTAAAATAGCTGCACGAGTTTAGATGTAATAGTGACTCACACTAACCTGAAATTAAACTAGTGCACATAAATTGGATAAAAGACAATTTTTCATTTGTGTTTATAATTCTTTATTTTCTCTTTCTTCTGGGTAGATGGGGGTGAACTGCTGTAACTGTTTCTTGGATGAGAACTTCTTCAGATAGCTGCAGCGTGCCTTTTGTACCTAGCCACCCTCTTGAGGGGCACAGTGTCTATATAGCTGTTTCCCCAGATAAACCACAATTTCAGATTTTCATACACTGTGCAGAAGTATTCCTGGGTACCAAATTTACTGAAGTGCAGTCTATCTCATTTAGCTACACATTTTTCTGCTTGTCTTCACAACTGATTGCCTGCATGTGAAGTGTTTGGGAAATCTCCTTAAACCACAAATAAATTCTCTACCTGTGGGGAGAAAATTGCATTAATATTTGGACATAGTAGTAAAAGAAAAATGGTTTGTACTACATGTGTTGGTTATTACGTCAAAGCAAAGAACAAATACAGGGCAAGTTTCCTTTGGTATATTTAGCAGCTGCCTAAATTGGCATTAGCCCTGCGCCTCAGGCTCATTTCATTTAATCTCTTTTGTGAATGTGTCCTTATAGCTGTTCTCTAACTCTTTACAGATATTAAGTTAGTGTTTTGGGGAAAATGGTAAACTGTACCCATATAAAGGAAAAAACTAGGTTACATTTGCCACAAATGGGCACTACACCAGCAGGTCTGGTTTTAAACTGCCAGTTAATATAACAGTACATACTTTAGCTGTTACAGTAACATCTCTGTGACATCACTTTGAAGAGCCCATGGACTACCAAGCTGAGAGTAAACACAGAAAATGACAGATGATGTTTACAAGTGACTTGTCCCATTGCATCCTCACTGACTAGCCTGTACTCTGCCTCATGCATTTAGTCAGTCTTTATTATTTGTTTACCAGCATGGGCTTGGCCTAATCTAAGTCAGACTGACCTAATTTTGTGTGAAGTACTAGTCTGTCCTCTGGTGTTGCAGCTCTGCACTCATTGCCTCCTGCTGAATCTCCACCCTCGCCTCGGTCTATTTGTTGTTTGTGTTTTGTTTTTTGCTTTTTTGAATCCACCTTTTAGCATAAGGCTGCCTGTTGATATTTCCAGTGCAACTATTTCCCGTTACCATAATGCAACTGATTGCACAGCCTGGTTCAGAGCCTAGATGGACACTGGCAATGGTAGTAGAAGAAACCACAGAGCAAATGTCTTTGTAAAGTGTGTGCGCTGTCGCCACATCCGCTAAATGTTTTGACAAAGGGAAGAGAGAGAGACGAGCACAGCTAGGGAAACACCCATAAAAAGGAAACGCCTGCTTAGAGATTCTATGCGCTTGTATTTAGGTGGAGGCTGCATGCTGACACAGATGATCAGTAGCTACGGCACTGCAACAGCCGGCTTGCTACCAACTAACTTGAAACCAAGACCAGCCCCCATCCATGCTCTGCTGCAGCTCATACGGTTTGTTTCTACTAGCAGCAAATCAGCCTCAACCTAAGAGGCACACTGAAGCTCTACGGAAACAAGACTTCAGAGAGGCAAGCTGGCAGGAACAATCAGACAAGTGAGATGAGATGCAGCCCTGAAGAAGGCTAGGGGTGGGGCATCTGGTATCTAGGCAGGAGGGTGTAAATTATTAAACCCACCATCTTTACTCAGCCTTTACCTTGTTCCTCATACATGGCTGTTTGTCTAGGTCTCCCAGCTGGACATTATGTTGGATGTCTGATGTTAGAGATGGAAAATATTTTGTATATGAATTGAATATTTGAATATAGTAGTACACATTTTCCCACACTGGTGCCACAATACTACTCAAAACTTCCAGTGTAAAAAATATCTGTATTTCCTTTTTTCTGCTAGTTAATTGTCCCATGTATTTTCCTGTGCTTACCAGTTGGACTTGTGCACTTGCTAGACTGTGGCATTTTAAAGTGCATTTATAGCCTAAAACATGCAATTAAAATCTCAATACTTCATTTGGAACAAGGAACAAGAGAAGATTTAAGAGCTTTCAGACAGTCAGGCACCAGGTTTTATCAAGATTATCAATGACTCTGTATCCATGTCAGTTGGTTTAGTCAACTCTATTCCTCAAAAGGTTTCCTTTACAAGAGTGTAAAGACTTGAATCAGATCATGTACATGTTTATAATGGAGTGTGAGCACTTTTCTGTAGTGTTTTGTAGGAGCATATTTGCTGAAAATAAGATTAAAAGTTGTATTTAGAGAATGTCAAGAAACCCAGAGCCTTGCTCCCCTTTACCAAGGGGTTAATTAGCAACTACCCTCCCAATTGTCCTCTGCTTGTTCACTCTCATTAGTTTAATCTGGCTCTGTCCTCCTATTTGCCTCTCTTGTCTATATCCCCTTGTGCATGAGGACACTTTGTAGCTTTCTCCACTTTGTCGTCACGGTTAGGCCACTCGTCTGTCCCAAAATCTACTGCCACACCCCGCTAAACCATTTTGGGCTTTATATCGATTCCCACATGCTGCTCTACTGCTTTTTGTTTTCCCTTAATTAAAGACCCTAATTATCAAGTGTTTTGGTTAAATACAATGCAAGAAAATATTAAGTATCAAGGTCCCATTGGTGTAATTATCTGAGGCCCACTTTTGATTATCTGTGGTGGCAAGGGTAGTTCAGTTTAACATTTTGAATAGATTATGTATTTATTAAAAATGACTTCATGTAATTTCATGGAATTAAAATTTGCTTTCTGTAATCCACAAATGCACTCTTCTTCAGATATTCTTTTGAAATTTATTTTTACTGAGACATCCACCAAAAAAATATCTTAACCTGTACCATGTTTAATGAAACACTAGCAGAAATGGAGGACAAATAAATGTATGATGTGAAAATGGATGGTGCATTTATGATCATTGCCATATGGGAAGAAGAAATACCAATGAAGTCTCTGTGTATGGAGTCAAATTACACTTCCTCTCTCCTTGTCACTGTGTTGTGCTCGAGATGTCGGAGCTGATAGGAGTGGCTGGAAAATGTGAAGTCTGCTTCCCTCCTCCTCTTTCTACTCCTCCTCCCCCACCACCTCTCTAAAAATAGCTGGCAGAAAGAGAAGGCAGTGAAGTCGAGGCTCTATCTGTTGGGCTGCCAGTGGTTTCAACACTCCCACCACCAGCAAAAGGGGAAAAGAGTCCTCTGAATCACACCTTTTTATGCTAATTCTTATCTAGTGAAGAGTACTGCTTTATATTACGTTTTTGCCAGTAGAACTTCTTACGTTTGAAATTGACCTGATGTAAAAAAAATAAATAATTTTTTTATCAGTTTAGAGGCCAAGTTATTTTGAAGGATAGTCTAACAAAAAAGGCCTGAAAATTGTAATTTAGTCATACAAAGTGGTGAGAAATTAACAATATTTCAGAAAAGACATTTCCAAAACTCAAACCACGAAATCTTCTGGCAAGCTGCATTGATCACCAGGCCTCAGCTAACTCAGAATGTGTTTCATTTGCTAAAGACAGCAAGGCTCTAAAGCAAGAAAGAAGTGAAGCTAGCTGTAGTACAGACAAGATCAAGCATCAGGAATAATGTCAAGCTGACACACGTGAATGGCTCTAGCAGTTTTGTGCCAAAATAGTATATGTACATGTACATGCTATACATGAATACCATGTATGTAATAATATATTAGACTATGGTTGGTCCTCTAAAACAGCAGGTTGTGTACATTGCATGGATTTATTTACATCTAAACATAAAGTTTACTTTCAAAAGCATTAAATCTAATGTATCACTCATGATTATGGAAATGACTTCACCCACCTTAATAAAGTCACATAATCTATTTGCTCATCAAAAAATGAACCCCTGACAAAATGTAAAAAAAAAAAAACCCAAGTTGGAGTTATCTTGTCATTTCCACAGGAAAAATTAATTTAATGCAGAAACTTAAACACTTTTTTAAAAACGAGTTCCAGACTCTCAAAGAGCTGCAATGGCTATTAGCCCCCTGTATTACTCTAATTTGAAGTTAGAACAGTTATTGCTTGGCTATTGACAGAATAGATACCGTTCATGGCATAGAAGCTAGAAGGCTTGTGTGAACAGTCAACAGTGTTTGGCACTGCAGACTCCACCCCCTTCAAGTTCCTAGGCCAGGAGTAGGAAATGGAGCTAGTATGTTTTTGGGGAGCAGGCTCATGACATTGTTCACTGAGCTGGGTGAACATTGCAGAAGAACAAGAGTGTTTACAGAAGAATGCATCATTGCTGACACTAATAAGGGTTTTGGTACTTTGGATTTAGAAAAGGAAAATTTAATAGCAATGATGATTTATTATGATGACAGTAGAAGGGAATTGTGCCTTTTAAGATGAATGATAAAATATATAGACAGTGGAAACTTTAAATTATTTTAGTTGAGGGCTTCAAGAAATGCTAACTTTAGCATTGCCAGCTGAAGTGTTACAGTAACCTAGACTTCAACGAACAGATTGTATCCTTGACTTAACTCACCTTTTTCAAATGCTCATGTCTGTTTGGTATGTGTTTAGGTTCCAACATCTGAAGAACTTGTGATAACTTTGTTAAAGAGTCCACCATTTGGGTTTGGTTTCTTTACCCATGATTATATAGAGAGTTAGTACAGAGAAGACAAGAATTAGCCTGTGATATTACCATGAGACCTTTTCATCATTAAGATTAGGGGGCTAATACGCCTTGCTTAGATGCAGACCCATTTAGCAGCACTAGCCAATCAGGTGACAGGTAGCTACTAAGATGTCAGGCACTTGAAGGATAAGGTGTTCATTCAGAAGGTCTCAACAGTCTACAGGACAAAGGACTGAAACTCAGAAACAGGGAGGTAAGATGTTTGCAGTGTAGGTGGTACTGTAGTTGTCTTGTATTTGACACACAGGCAACACACAGTGATGTTGTATAAACTATTTTTCTTTAAATATTTGTTTTTTATTTATTTTAATCTTGAAGTTGGGTATTCCTTGAACTCGGTAAGAGGAGAGAGCATAATTAATTTGCTTGACTGGTCTAGGTCATTGAAATTCTAACTCATTTCAGTAGAAAGCTTTTTGGAAGAATTTTGTCTGCTGACTTAAACTGACACTGAAACTTTTATCGACGCTTAAGGTAGCAATGATTGTACCACTTGCGCTCCATCTTCATCAGTGTAGAACATGCCTGTAAACTAGAGTTCAAATTTATTATTATAGTATTTTTTTCTTTGAAGTGGAATTTGTCATCTTTCTGTGGATAGTGAAAGTGTCTGTGTTAACCAGAGGATTGGGGTCAGCGGGATAGCCACTGCTTTTAGGATCATCAGCAGGTTTTGTCTTAACCGGATTTGGCTGGAGGAGCTGAATCAACTGTGTCCCAGGATTACAGGGATGACATTGGAAGAGAGTTTAGAGTCCAGAGGCCAGAGCATTGACAACTTCATCATTCCCTGCCCATCATCTGAGCACCATAGGGTTTCAGTATTGCAGTGGAACTGCTGGTCTCTTGGTCTGCCTCACTGCTTTCTTGATATCTAGAATTGATATCTGGATTGGGGGTACGACAGTCAATAGGGGGTACGTTTTGGTCCTGCATGGCCAAGTGGATTTTTTAAAACACTTCTTTAAATTGTATGTTTTTGCCTCGACTCTGAAGAATTAGTTGTCAGCTGCTCATTGTGGCCAGATGTTTGCCCAAGGGTTTGCTGAAGTTTGGGAGGGGGAAGAGAACAAATTCAGCCTCATCCTCAAAATTGTTATCTTAAGCCTAAAGTAGCTGCCTAGTGCTTGTTGCTTGGTAACAGTTTCAAGCTGGCAAGGACAAGTCTTGAGCTGTCTAGAAAGTGATTCCCTGAGACTTCGTCTGGGCCTCACAGATTGAATTTAAGGGATGTTATGATTTGCAGCTTTTGTTTAAGTAACAAAATGATAGCATCCATAAATGCATTACAGAAGATGGAGTATCTTTCCATTATGGTCAAAATCATACATGTAATTTGGTGCACTTGTGTTCAAAGTAAGCTGTCAGTGGCACATATTTAGCAGTGAAGATTTAATTTATTACTAATGACATGAAAAAAGCAGCATTTGATATGTATGTTGAGCCTCTCATTTGGTTGTCTCCTGCAGATCAGTAAGTCTAGGCGGCGGAGCGAAGCACACCATTAGCAGAGGAAAATGAGTGAACTGGATCAGCTACGCCAGGAGGCTGAGCAGCTCAAGAACCAGATCAGAGTAAGTCCTTAACTGTCCCCGAGGTGATCTGTATTTGTTTTAAATTAATTTACAAATCCAGATTGACATTTTTTCAGTTAAATTTTGTGCTCCAGTGACCTTCAGATTTCTCACTGGTAGTGATGAACTTCAGCAAAAGTGAAACAATGTAATGTTTGCTTAGCTATTCTGGATTTTGTGCTTCAAAGTGTCTTTTTGGGCAAATGCTTGTCGTCACATGATCAAAATCACTGTAATCATCACTGCCCAATTAGAAAAAAAAATAGTTGTGGGATGCCAATATTTCGATAATGAGCCACTCACTATATTGTATACACTATATTGACAACTGTTGCGATATGAAGTTAACACTGGCTTCTAAAGCCTGCTAATGCTTCTCATGAGCATTACAATTGCTGTGATGCAAAGTTTACATTTTGCCTTTTTACCACACCTGTATTAGACCAGTTTCCTGTGATTTACTATTTTTAAAAGGGTACTGCCATTCCCAGTTCAATTAAGCTGATGCCACATGTGCATACAGTAGTTACTTTTTTCACAGAGCACTTTAAAAGTGAAGAAGTCACAGGCATGACAGTAAATAAAATATGATGTGGTGATTGACTGGGTTGTTTTGTTTCAGGATGCCAGGAAAGCGTGTGCAGATGCTACCCTGTCTCAGGTAAGAGCTACATTTACGCAATGATCTCTACTCTGTAGAATTTATCTTTAGAAAATAAAAGTAAACAAAATCTGCCTAATGTTTGATTTGGGTGGTGTTAACTTTCACTTTCACCAGACTGCAGTACATGCAATATGAGTGCCAATGGCAAAGATATGAAGTGACCTCAAGGTGACTTTTTTTTTTTTTTTTTTTTTTTTTCCCTCTTTTTTTGTTTTTT
>VUQH01028143.1:3076-20136 GCA_015106775.1 Etroplus canarensis | reverse complement strand
TCATAAAACACAAAAAAAAAAAAAGAAAAAAAAAAAAAAAAAAAAAAAAAAAAAAAAAAAAAAAAAAACAAAAAAAAAACAAAAAAAAAAACAAGAGAGCCTCAGCACCCCAGTGTTAACAGTGCAATTGATCATCAACGCAGCACATGGGCATGGAACACAAGTGTTCGGGCTTGCAAGCATGTCTGGGACAGACATGTATAAATATACACTCATTCACTCTTCCCCTGTGGGCAGCGTATGTGCTGGGTTGCCATCTGATAGCAGCAGCAGTCTGTTCTCCCTCTTTCTCCCCCTTTTTATTTACTCCACTGCGTTTATTTAACACATAGCTCCCAGCGAGGCAATAAATTAGCACTCAATAATAATCTAACTGATAATTACAGCCAGGCAACTAAACAGAAGAAGGAGTTCATCTATAGTTACTGTTTTCACTCCAACTGCTCCTTTTTACATTTGATACAGCATCTTTAATGTTTTTGTTATCACGCTGTGCTGTTTATATTGTTATGTGATAAGATAAAGAAACATAAATAAATAACATTTAAACTTGGAGAAGTTGCCAACTTGCTTGCATTGCATATGCTTGGTGAAATAAATGCACAGAGGCTAAAGGAATGCAGTTTTGCCGTGTCTGGCTGTGTAGAGAGTTTAAAACATTTTGGGACGAGGTCAGAGTGTCATGTGAGAAAATTATTTCAAAAGACCTTAAGCTATTTCTATGTGGTTTGTATCTAGGACAGCAAAATAATAAAAAATGATGATAATAATGATAATAATAATAATAATAATAATAATAATAGTGATGATGACAAAATTAATGAACACTTGTTTGTTAGTACAAAATATTTTGCACTGAGTAAAACAAACTATGTACAATCTTCCACTAAAAGAATAAGATATACTGAAGGGGAAAAAAGGAGTGCTTGAAAAGGTCTGGTGACCTTTTCTGAAATTTGTTAGAAATGTGGATGCAAAGAAAAGGCAACCAGAATAGCCTTTTTGTTTTAAGCCATGCAATTTCCTGAGTTTTTTGTATTTCTTGAATTATTTGCCCATTTGTGTTTCCTTGACTGGACTTTTTCTTTTGAGGATACACAGTCATGTGAAAAGAAAGTTTTCAAAAGGACTCTATGCAGTCATGTGAAAAACTACTGCTTCTATAGGAATCAAGAGGGTAAGTAGCAGCCAGGAGCTGCTGGTCAAATGCACTTCATTAATTAATCAGCCAGTGTGACCACCTCCATAAATCCAGACGTTTTGGCAGTTTGCTGCTCTGGAGCATTCAGGTGTGTGTAAACACAATGCCACAATCCCAGGAGTAGACATCCCAGCAAATTCAGCCCAAGGTCAGACATTCTAATGCTCAGAGAAACTGCAAAAAAAACCAAAGAACTGCTTGAACAAGTATGACTTTTTTGGAAGGGTTGCCAGGAGAAAGCATCTTCTCTCTAAAAAGAACATGGAAGCATGGCTTAAACTTGCAAAGCTGCATCTCAATAGATGCAGTGGGAGTAATCTTGGGTTGAATATTTTGTCCAACACTTTGGGATGTGGACTGGAGGAGATGGGGATCGAACCACCAATTCTCTGATTGGTAGATTACCTGCTCCACCTCCTGAGCCACAGCCCCCACCCCCAGTGATATGTTTGATGAAACCAAACAACAAATGAGCACAAACTCCTCATACCAACTGTCAGCACGGTGGTAGAGATGTGATCATTTGCGCTTGCTATGCCGCCACAGGGCTTGGGCACCTCACTGAGTTGACCATGACCACCGCTATATGTACCTTTGGCTGCTCCCTTGCATTCTCCCCAGCAGATTAATCTACATTGATAATTTGTCAAAGGTTTTATACCAGATGCCCTTCCTGACACAACCCTCCATGGTGAGGGGGGCTTTGGTCCCCACCTGGAATCGAATCAGGACCCTGCTGCTTGTAAGGTGAATGTGTAAACCACTATAATAGGGGGACACTACCATGAAGTCCTCTGTATGCCAAACTTAAACGTGAAGCCAACAGGTACAGCTTGGCCAAAGTTGGGTCATGCAACAGGACAATGATCCCATGCACAGCAGCAAATGTACAACATAATGTCTGAAAAAACAAAACAACAAGGTGGTGCAATGGCCCAGTCAAAGTCCAGACCTCAACCTGACTGAAATATTGGAGAGGGACTTTAAGAGAGCTGTGCATAAACACATCCCTGCAAACGAGCAAATGAAGTGAAGCAACGTTATAAAGAAGAGTAGGCCAAAATTCCTCCATAAAAACATGACAGACTGATAAAGTCATAAAGAAAATTATTACTTCTAATTATTGCTGCTTAAGCTGGCTGTACAAGCTATTGAATCACGAGGTGTACTTAATGTTTCCACACATGGCTTCTCCATTGTAGCTTATTTTTTGTTAAATGATGACACTGAAATCTGTTGTGTGTTGTTCATCTGAGGTGGCACCTTATTTGTTATTATGTCTTGACACTTAAAACCATAGAACTGAAAAAGAGTGTACTTTCTTTTCACATGGCTGGACAAAAAAAAGAAAAAGGGGTGTCTGAAAAAGTTTGATTTCAAAAAAAAGGTCACCTTTTTTGAAATCAAAATAGGCATTTTTTTGTAAACCATGCAATTTGGGGTTCTTTTGATATTTCTTGAATTGTTTGCTCTTTTTTCCTGGAGTGGACTACTTCTTTTGTGGATGTTGACTGCTGTGTATTGAATATGATCAGCGGGTTGTTGTGTGGTTTCTTTTTGTCCGTCTATTGTTTTGTCACTGCTGGAAAAAAATAAGCCACATGTTCAGAGAAAAAGAAAAAAAAAAGCATATGCTTGTTAACATTGCCAAATTCCAGCATTTTACACACCAGTGAAAGGAAATTAAGTGGCAATAACCATCTAACTACTCATTAAAATAATGACATTATTTTACTATGTTTTGTGGGCGTCCAGGAGAGATCTGACTAGGGTGTAGATCAGGGGCAGATCCCAGACACGAGAGGTTGCCACCTCCAAAGGAGGCTGGGAAGAGGGAGGTCAGGGCATCTCTCTTCAGACTGCTGCCTCCGGACCTGGATAAACTGCAGGAAATGGATGGGTGGGTATTATGCTATGATTTTAGGATTTGTTGGAGAATGACTCAAGCTTTCTGTCTGTCTGCCTTCTCTTCTTGCCTCGCTATCTGACACTGCATTTAGGGGAAAGTAGCCTTTGAGCACACAGTCAGCCTAATAGCTTTACATGCAGAACCATGTCAGTTGCTGCAGATTACAATTACTGATACAACTGCAGGCTTATCTGTACCTCAGCCTCCACCACCACCTCCTCCTCCTATATCCAGTCCGTCACTCACCTCTTTTCGCGCCATTTCCTTAAGCGCTTATCCCGCCATCCCCCCATTTCCTCTGCACCCTCTCCTTCTCCTGTCCTTTTACTGGCCTTTCACTACATCTTCCCTTTTCTCTATTGCTCCAATTTCAGTCCCCTTTATTGTACTTTCCCCCCTTAAAAAAGCGGGTCTGTGATTATCTGCAAGTCAATACTTACAGAAACGTGCAGAAGTTTAAAGCCTTTCAGATGTTTTGATACTTATAACTTATGCAATGTGATCAGAGAGAAGTCCTATTCATTCGAAATGTATCTGAACCATCTTGAGTGAACAGAAGAACAGGAAAACAGATGGCACGGCCCCCGAATAGGTCCAATCTTAAAATCATGGAGTAAGTCTGGGATTACATGAAGATACAGAAGAAACTGAAACAAATAAATCCACATGGGAACTGTGGCAAATTCTGAAAAATGTTTGGAACAAACTTCTTGAAGAAATCTGTGCCAATAAACCTAGGAGAGTTGGTACTGCAGTTACTTGAAAATAAACTGAAGAATAAAAAAATATTTATGTCATTACTTTTTAAAAGACTTTCATTTTAATTTGGGTACAAAAGATTTCTGCGGGGCATCTTTGTTGATAAATCCTTTTTTCCAGGTAATATAGCAGTGCAAGACTATTGTATTCTCTAGATACAAAACAACATTGCTCAAAGGATGTTAAACCACTGGAAAAAAATAATAAAGAAAAAGCCTATACACTAAGCAACTCATTTTGCCTTTTTTCACTCATCTAAACGGCTTAATAGCAGCATGTTACCATATGTCTGACTAAATAAGCAGTCAGAGGAGTACATGATAAAACATCAAGCAATTCACTCATATGTAGTGCTATAATGAAGCATGTCCCATCTGCCTCAGTCTGCTTCACTCCTGTGTGTGAGTGAGTGTGAGCATAAACACAGCTGTTTCTCTCACAGTGATAACCAAAGTCTGAATGAGTTTCCTGACTGTGTAACAGAGAGACATCACTGTCGTCCCGTCAGCACAGAGTTTCCAACTGATTATGTGATTTTTAGGTATAAACAAGTGAGGCTGGTTGGTCCAATCAGAGCAAACATCTGGCTCATTCCAGCAGGGCCGTCTGACAATAACACAGGTAGGAAAAAAGGGATGCCACCAGCAAACCATCTGGAATCCTTGCACATGAGCATGACATTTGACCTCATGGCACCTAAAGAGGGATGCTCCTAACATAAAATAGATAAAGTGAAGACAAAGCACAAGCTAGTCACAACATTAAAGCTACCTGGCTAACGTTGCGTAGGCTTGCAAGAGATGTATGTGAGCATCAGAGGATCCTGGTAGGTACTGTGGCTAGAATCTGGAGATTGGCGCACTGTCTTAGGCCATTTCTAAAAAGTTTTTGTGGTACAGCAGGTGGCCCATGTCCCAGTGACATCATCACGAATGCCAGCGGGGAAAAAGAAGAAGAAGAAGCAGAAAAAAAGTGTCCCATCAGAGCGCTGCATTGTAAGAAGACTAAACCCCTCTGGGCTCTACTTTAATCTACACTAAAACATGAGGGAAACATCTGGTTCTTAAGCTGCTCAATTCTCCAATATTTTTAACAGACCGTTGCCATTTATGCCAATCTGCCATTTGGTGCCAAACACCTGCCTATTGCAGCCAAAAAGGACGATGTGCGCAGTGACAGTGAAAAGAGACATTAAGTTTATGGAGTGGAGAGTGCAAATGTTCAAACCCACAGACTCTAAGGTCATGGAAACAAACAGTTTTATTTTACTGTTCATCATTAAACCAAATTCAGATTGATAATTAAATAAAAACTACTGTTACTGCTTTGCGGTTGTGTGCCTCTCTATATCAATCAGACTGCAGTTTACATCCGTGGCTGTGCAGACTCACAAGAAAGAGAGTAAGACTTCAATAGGTGGGTAGAAAATGGGACATCAGAGTCAGCAAATGTAAAATACAGTCACAATCTCCTCTTGCTCGACAAACCTATACATCTCATGGGGTTCAATAATAGCCAGAAAAGAGTTCTCAAAAACAGCCAGGAAAAAAACATTATGGTTAAACTGACCTTTGACCTCACAGATATAACTATGGTATCACTTAATTTTGTTCTATTAGACAATAGAGTAATTTTTGTGTTATTATAGTGAATACGTTCTTTAGTTATGGCTAAAATGTGCTGTGGGTTAAAAGCTACCCTGACCTTTGACTACCAAATTCTAATCTGGGCTTCGTTTTAGTCCAAGTCAAAGCTGCATCAAACAGAGAATGGGACCAACCTGACAACAATGCTTCTGGCATTACTAGGCATACTAATAAAATAACAGGGCTGACTTGATAATTTTTGATTTTTTTAAGAGCTGACTTGTTTGCAGGATCCTTACCAAACGTGGTGTGGTTAATATCTAAGATGGGTAAAACATCTGATAACGTTTATGATATTGTGGGGTCAAAGGTCAACATCACACAGGGCAAGATTGAAGGCTGCGTTCTAGGCATTTCATTTTAAAATTTATTTTATTGACTATCACCTGATGAAGTAGACATTTCTTGCTCATTGTGGTTTAAGGGAATGTGAACTGGCTACTTTTTGTTTCAAGTCCTGTAAAATCAAGCTTTACAAGTCTACTAGTGCTTTTTCTTTGCATAACACTCTTGGCAACAGAGAATCTTCGCCAGCTAATCGTGCTGACAGTTCTGCTGCCCGGAGTGAGGCCAGTAATCCCAGAGGAGCTGATGGGGTTTCAGAGCTGGAGCTGTTACAGCGGTCATGGTGGTGGATGTGAGGTGTTTACACAATAATATGGATGAGCTTGGTGAGTTGATTAAGACCACAGGGAACACAAGCAATGTAGTCTGATGTGCTTCTTTGGGACGTTGCAGTGTGCAGAAGAGAATCTGCAACACACACACTTCCTGGACCACACTGTGATCATATCTGTCTTCAGGACTTTTCAGGTGGACAGGAACATTAATTTGAGCAGTAAGAAGAAATGTAGAGGGATTGCCTGAATTAATTTTAGATTTAAGCTGCTTGTTGTATCATGCTGGATTTCAATTTGATGAGCTCTTTCCTTTTTTGTACTGTTGCTGTGACAGTAATTTCAGAGTTTTTGGGGTAAATAAAGTATTTCTTATCTTTTAACACAAAATATCACAAACTGCAAAATCTGAAGACACTGAAGGTAAAGCTTCCATTGGTACCATTACAAAAATCAGTACAGCCATGAAAATATACATTTCATTAATGTACTGACCTGCCCTGCAGAGTGTCCTTCAGCATTGTACAGGAGAGAAATCTTACCTAACTTGAAATAAAGAACACAACAGAGGCCACATATTCAACATCTGAGGCATCTGTTTATAGGGTATTCTAACTGCACTGACAATATGACACGATGGATCGAAAGGTTGAGCTTTGATATCAATGTAACGCATCAGAACAGCATAAAAAAAAGCCAAGATCTGGAAAAATATAAAGACAGCCCAGACAGTCTAAATCAGGGTCGTCAAACATACAGCCTGGAGGCTACAGCTGGTCCACCAAAAGGGTCCAATCTGGCACACTGGATGTCTTTGGAAAATGTGAAAACTGAAGTTAAAGGAGGGCTTAAATTTTATACTTTTGCCTGTGTTTTCATCAGTTTTACAGCTTTCTTACTGCCAAAAATATCGGCTCTAGTCTGTCATACACCAACGTAAGAGATAAACCATTAAATGCCAGAAATTTAGATGCTCTTTATTGTTAGTATCCTGTTAAAAAACAAAAAAGTTCCTGTTTTTTTACCATTTACTGTAGAAGTTTCTGTTTTACAATGGTTTGACAGTAAAAAAAAACAAAAAAACCAAGGCATTTTTCTATGAATTAACAGAAAAAGTAAAGTTTCTGCAATTTTACATACTTATTTATTAAACTCCAAGCCCAAAGATCTATGCTCAGTTTTTTTTTTTTTTTACTCCAGCAGCAGTTAAAACATTTCAGGGGTTAAATTTGTAGGTAAACTTCTTTACACAGAAAGAAAGGTGAACAATTTGGAGGTGGATTACTGGGCCTGCCAACTTAGGATCAGACTGTCATTGCATAGCCTGTGACATAAAATCAGTTTGGCATCCTTGGTCTAAAGTGTACAGCAGAGTCTACTTGGTGTAATTTAAAGTTTGCGTTGCTGCACTTATGTTTGTGGTTTCACCATATCTACTAACCAATATCAGAACTCACCAAAAGTAGGTTTAGTCCTCTACACATTGGTACCATCAGTTCCTTTGAAAATTTCTCTTCTCTTTAAACTTTTCTCTAGACTGCACTTCACCACACATGGGCAACTGTGTTCTAACTGCAGTTGTGAGCAACGCATTTCAGGCTACCCTGAGCAATACAGAATGTTGATTAATTTCTGTGGCCTTTAAGGTCTCCCTGACCAAAAAAATGCAAATGAGACAATTATATTTTACACACTAAACAAAAGAGAGGGGCTAAAATTTGAGTTAACCTTTTTGATGTGTAATTTTATGGCTCAAATTTATTGTGTGGTCATGCGAGCAAAGTAATCCAATCAATAAAAAAAAAGAAAAAAGTATACACGGGTATTGAATGTAGAAAACAAAATCACTCTGTCAACTGTTGCAGATTTGAATAAGGCCAATTACCTCCTTTGTAACAGTACAGCAATATTCTTACAGCTGGGGCATCAACAGCTCCTGCTATGTGACAGCTTCCTTGAGGACAAAAGTAATCTGAACATTACAATAAAATGTCCCCTGCCAGTGTGCCACTCTACAGCCAATTTTGACACAATAAAAATAATAGGAGAGAACAGGGCATTGCACAAGAAGAGAATAGGTAGATTCCATTAGTACTGGGGACTTGTGGAATAACATTTGTGATTGGCTTTCCAATGACATAATTTCAGATGTGAAATTTACCTTGATATTGTGCATGATGGGCACGGTGACAAAGCAGCAGACAGAATAAGATAGAAATGAAGTTCTTTAACTATGGGATAAGGTTTTGTTGCCATCTAGTGTTAGCTGGAGGAAGTGGTTAACCAGGATTTTTAACCGAGTACACACAAACTTCATCCAAAACGGACATTTCCCAAAACAACGTGGAACCATCTCTTTCTGGCAAATGTCCACAGCTACAAATCCAAAGTGTGTATCCTCTATAACACAGGCTGTATGTTATAAATGATAGGCATTGTCTATTAGGTAATCAGGGTTTATCTTGCTTTCATGTCTGACTAATAGCAAGATGACCCTGATAATCAAAGCCTGAGAGAGTCCTCTTGATGTAAAAATTGGAGGAGTGCCTAAAATTATATTTTTGAGACCCTTTTTAGTTGTTGTTTACAAGAGAGGGTGGTCAAAAAACAACCAGAATGCCAGTGACACAGCAGCTCATTCAGCACAATTCACAAGTTATTGTAATGTGTGAACTTTTCTTATCATTGGTTGGCTGTATTCCAAAAACTAATGAGAATTAAAATCCACTGAAAAGTCATGGACTGAAATGGTCACACCTAATGACGGCATTTTATGTATAGGTGGCAGAGAGAGGCACACAAACACTTATGTTGCAATCCAGAGCAATACGCTCAGGAGGAGTAGCAATTCTCATGAAAAGGGAAACCGTGCCCCATGTAAAGAAAAATATGACCTCAACCTTCAGCACAATTTAAGTGACGATCACTGTGTGTAAATTGGCTTTAATTCTGTCCAAAACTGTAGTAGTGATTTCTGCCTATGAAATGACAAATATGGCCTTAAACTTGAGTATAATTTGGGGTAAAACCCATTAGCTCAGGGGTTTTAAACTCCTGGGACGTGACTTGACGTCAAAGATATAATCAAATGTCACTAAAATCTGAGCAAAACACCATGAGCAGCAAATCCTGTGAAAATTTAAAACTGCCTGTAAAATGATGAATCTGACCTTGGCCTCGAGCACAGCTTGGATGTAGACCCATTAAATGATCACAGCGTGCAAGTTTGATTAAATTCTGATTAATAGTGCAGTAGAAGTAGCAATCTTCAAAATGGAGAATGCCCGTGAAATGACCTACATGACCTTAACCCGAACACAAGTCATCAATGTGTGTAAGTCCATGTGTAATGTCAGTAAAATCTTACCAATACTACACCCAGAGTAGCGATTGCTGTGAACTGTGGACAACAAATGCCCTGCAATGGCGCTAGCTCAGTGGTCCTCCGGCTAAAACCCTAAACTATTAAATATTTTCTCAAAGTGCTATAATCACATGACATATTCCACGCATATTACCTTTACCTCCCTACATTTTTCTCTGTCACTTTAAGTAAGATGCAACTGATTCACTTGTACTTAAAAGGCATGTTTAAAGAATGAGAAAAACAAGGTTGGCATTTTATAGAAGCCGAAGCTCAGTCAGAGGAAGTTAAAGGGCAGCTAATAAAATAGGCTTCCTAATTGTTCTGCAAGAACAGAGAGGCAAAGAGGGAAATTTACCATATGCTAATGTGACTTATAACCTTTTTTTTTCCCCTTTCAAGAGGCACCAAAAGGCCATTAATACATTATAAAAAGAGAAAATCCCTTTTAGCCCTTTAGTTCGACTTGCTCCCATTCTTTCCCTTCTCCCATTCCCCTCACTCATTCTGAAATTAATCTGCAGAAGATTTGCTATTAACAAAGACTATTCACTGAGTGAGGCGCAGTGGGCGAGGGCCTTGGCTTAAAGATGAGCAAAGGGCCAGAGGAATAGAAGGATCAGCCAGTGCGCTGGGAAGAGGACAAAAGACAGGAGAAAATGAGTGAAGGGAGTGAAAGGCAAAGGAAAGAAAGAAGCAGCTAAATAGCAGATGCCACACATCATTGTCTGGGTCTCTCTGATGTGTGACTCAGTGCTGCGACCACGCACTAGGACAGGAAGCACTGAGTCACCTGTAGCGCCTTCTCACACCTTAGTTAGACACTCAAGGCTAAACCTTGATTCTGTCCATCCCTCACACAACAGCAAATCTCTTCTTCACTTACTGGCCACACATTTACGCAGCACCTGTTCCCTCCTACTCCTCGCCTTTAGCAGAATACTGCAGGTCACCTGTTGCACTCTGCATCATCATCCCTTTTTTTACTGCAATAACTCTGAAATGGCTTAGTTGTGAATTTTATGAAACATTAGTCATAATTGGTACATCTTTCAGTCTCTGCCTTACAGTATTTATGTACAAACTAATAACCCATTTACTTCTCCCCCTCCTTTTCCCTCATTGCCAGTTCCACAGGAAGCATTTGCTCAGCTGTCAAACATCTGTTTTTTACTCTCCTTGCACGTATCACTCCTCTCTGTATGCATTGCCGAGGCATCTGTCATTTTCATTCTCACTCCTATCATTTCTTTCCTTTCCCCTTTGTCTTTCTCCTTCAGATGTTGTACTCTCTCTCGACCCCTGCCACCCCCATCCTTCCTTGTCTGACATCTCCTAATTGTGCAAAATATTTAGTCATCTCATAACGCTCTTTTTAATCACACCCTCCTCCTCCTGCAATTCATCCTCCTAAAGCAACAAAGAAACATTACAAATAGCCTCTCCTTCTTTCTCATCAGCCCATTGTTGAGCTTCCCTTCCACCTCCTCACGATGCTTCATGAAATGTTAAATCACTTGTAAAAGACTTCTTTTTCGTTCCCTTTTCCTCAGTTCAATTCCACAGGAAACGTGCGTCATCTTCTCTTTCACTCCCATTCATTCCCAGCTCCTCTTCATCCTAACCCTTCACAAAATGTTCAGTCACTTCTTTTTCATCCTCACATCCTTCTTGCTCCCAATTACTCAGTAAATGCTTAATCGGCTGTCAGCTCCTATTTCTAATCTTCCCATATGTTCAGTCTTTCCTCATCTTTTTTCCTCTCCTTTCTCAGTCAATATTGCATCACTGTCATCTCTTTAAACTTTTCCCTGTAAAATTAATATGCGAACTTGCCAAACATATGCTGATTCTGACCATGGGGGGAAACTAACTTTACCACCATTCCACCAGCCATGTTGGCTCAGCTACCAGATCCATTTGAATTCTTGCAACTACAAATAACAGATTCTTCTTTTTAAACCTAAAAACACTGATGCAATCAGTTACACCGACTACTTATTAAGTCTGACGTCATTAGCCATTTCTGGGTCCAAATGCTCCTTCAGTTCCCAAAAGTGAAGACGCACTGAGGCACAACAGAGTTTAAAATGGTTGGCTAGAATACGAGTCTTGTCTAGAAATGTAGGCAGAAATGAGACCTTTCATATGCTACAATTTGTTATGACCAGCCACCTATCCCACATAGGGATATGACTCTTTAAAGTTTACCCAAAAGGCGCTTTTCCCCCCAGTGAATCATCAGAAAACAGATAACATCCTGGGTACCAATGCTTGTTTCTTTTACTCAGCCTCATAAATAAAACAGGTGCAGTTTTGTACTAATTTTGCACTAATTTTGCTGTTGAAACTATGATCTATTCCACAGCACTGATGCTCAAAGCTAGCCATTCTGATTTTGGCTTGAGATTGTGACACTTTGAATGGATGACAAAAAGTAGATTTACTTGCAGATTTCAGTAGGGATGTGTGCTACCAGTTGACGACACATTACAACCAGTTTAAGCCAGTTAACGCAACTAGTAAATTAGTTGCCAGAAGCATCCTTGGCTTTCAGCAGAGCTTAAATGTGTTTTTCAGCCCTAAATATTTCATTGCTAGCTCCTGTAATTCCAAAGTTCAGAAGGCTCAAACTTGCTGGAAAGAATAAGTTGATTTTCAGGCAACTATTATGTACTTCAAGGGCCTGTAACCAAGACAATTTTTATGACATGAAGGCAAAATTTTGCATGGCTTCAATAGATACCTATCCCACCTGTAATATGTCACATATGCCGAAGTTATTGTAGGGAGAAAAAAAAACTGGTTGATTTGAGGGGGTCATGTTGTTGTTGTCTATTACTAGTAGCTACCAGCATGAAACTGAGTCTACAGTGAACCTACTATAATCTGCAACAGCTTCTTCAAATAAAAAAATACAGTACTGTGCTGTACAGTAAGCTTTGTAGTACAATATTTACAGCAGTTTAGTTGCCATTATACTGCAATTTCCACATTTTTACAACACGACCAATTTATTAGTATAAAATGTATAAGAATACTGTTGATCTTCATATAAAAAAACATATTCCTCTTGCTGAACAGGTTCTTAATCTGTATACATTTGTCCACATACCCTCAATTTAGTTTCTTTATTTCAGCTTTCTTAGGGGAATTGCAACGATTGCACGATTATGACAATATGGCAATATTCTTGTAATTGTTCAGTGGCTGGTGGTGCTTAATTGGCACTGGAGTTTAAGGAGGCTGGCTCATAAAGCACCATTTGAAAGTATTTCTCTTGAAAAATATGCATAGCAAAGAGTTCTTGCCATCACATTCTCATCAAAATAAATAAATAAAACCTCTTTCAACACCGTGGCAACAGTTGCACAGGACAAAGAGGTATGGAAGATGAGTGATCATACCCTCTGATTTTACAAGTAAAAAAAAAAAGAAATCTAATTTCAGCAAAAAAATGTGAGCAAGTCTGACTACTTCACACATGTGCTTTTAAGTTCTCATAGCAGAGAAACCATAATTACAAGCAGGAGCATCTGGAGGTCCAGTCCTGCTCAAGCGGTCAGTCTGTTTGCTGCGTCCCTCCAGCAGCTTTCTATTAGCAGTGGGAGGATGTTGGAGTGGAGATAAGACAGGCGCTACAGCGTGTCTCAACACGAGGGGGGAGGCAAGTGCAAGAGGTGGGGGAGAAGGAGGAAGAGTCGCATGAAACGGGCACCGACTGATGTGCACAACAAGAACCCCCGCCCCAACACACACACCTCTGCCCACGTCTATACAGGCAACCCTGCACTACTCCTATCTCCAGCTCCAGGAAACTCTCAGGGTGCAATTTACCGCTTGCACTATGCTGATAATACAGTCTACAGGGCAGGAAGGAGAGAGTGATGGGCTGGGATAGAAAAGAGAGAAAGACAGAGTGAGATAGAGGGTGAGGGTAAGAAAGAAGAAAGAGAAGTGAGGGAAGGAGGACATGGTAAGGAAGAAGATAGAAAAAGCACAGAGATCTAATAGCTGAGAAGCAGGGAGAGAGTATCCCCATGGAAATTACAAATGGAATCTCAAGAGCCAATTTAACCACAGACAAACTCACCAGACTGAGTCATGTCTTGACATCATGTAAGCTTATCTCCTCCCACTCAGAATAATCAACTCTTGCACAATTTTATCACCAAACTCGTGCAAAATCTGACGTCGTCAGTGAACAGTGCAAGGATGACTGCTGACCAAAACTTAAAGTACACAGACAGCAACAGCTCCCTCAAGGGGTCAGTGGTAAATGCTGCAGGGGAAGAGATTTTTTTAGAAATTCTCATCACAACCAAAAAAACATACAAAAATGTGTGTCAAGTTTCTGTAAACTAACAATTGCAGTCAAGGGGGAGCTAGTTTATTAGTTGTAATGAGCAAAAAAAAAGAGGAGGGGTTTATTTTAATTCAGAATAGTTGTCTTTTAAATATATGCTCACCGGTCACTTTATAAGGTAAACCTTTTCAACTGTCTATTAATAAATATTAGTCAGCCAGGCAGACATTGACAACCAGCTATAGGGTTTACAGAGAATGTTCTTGAATAGAGAAAATGTCAATGGCCTTGCTGATTCCTGAGACCAGAAGAGAATGGCCAGACTGCTTTGAACTGAGAGGGTGGGAAATGTAATGCAAACAACCACTTGTTACAACCAAGGTATGCAGAAGAGCATCTCTCAATGCACATCAAATCAGACCTTGAAGCAGTTGGCCAATAGCAGCAAAAGACCAAACCAGGTGCCACTCCTGTCAGCTGAGAACATTAAAATGAGGCGTGGCACAGACTCAAATTAGACAAAAGAAGGTTAGAAAAAAAAGTTGCCTGGTCTGATGAGTTTGGATTTCTGCTGCAACATTCAGATCATATGGTCAGAATTTGCTACAAACATGGAAGCATGGACCCATCCTGTCTTGTTTGAACATTTCAGGCAGGTGTTGGTGGTACAGTAGTGTAGCGGCTATTTTCTTGACGCCCTTTGGGCACCTTAGTAAAAATTGCACGTTGTATAAACAGTACAGCTTACCTGAGTATTGATGTTTCTAAAGAAGAGACTGGTGATTGTATGCTACATTGTCAGAAATTACCAGAGTCTCATTTCTATTGCACTGTCTCTCCTGTTTGCACGGCAGCATTTAATCTCACTGCATCACACATTTTATCGATCTGACAACTGTTAGTTTGTAGCATTTGTCTTCTAGTTCCATTTAATGATAGCTAGCTGACAGCTTTTAGATACACTGCTGCCATTTTCCAGCAACACTACCGTGTTATCTCCTGTCACACGCTGCTAAAAAAAATGAAAATATACATGTTCAAAAGAATTAAAGGGAAAACCCAATCATCACAGTGTAATACAAAGTCAATCAGTCCAGTCAGGAAGCATAAATCATTGTGAATCGTTTTCACTTTTCTGCAAATGCAAATGACAGGTCAGAAACATGCACATAAGTAGCCCTGGAGATCATTTTGTAGGGCTCTGGCAGTGCTTGTTCTGTTCCTCTTTGCATAAAGGCGCATATACTGGTCTGGCTGAGGGTTGGTGCCCTTCTAGAGCTCAGTCCAGCTCTTCTTGTGTAATGACCCGTCTCCTGGAATCTCCACCCTACTGTCCAGGGAAACACAGTCCTGGAGGAACTGGACTACCTGTGCAACCTGAATTGTCTACAGGTACTGTCTTGTTCTACTTGTAGTATCAAGGCACAAAAAGCAAAATGCAAAACTCCAGAAAAAAAGACATCAGTCAGGAGGGATAAGGAGCAAGCAATAGTCTCCAAACCATTTCCTTTTTAGGGGTTGTCTTTTTACCTGTTGTCACTTTCACTTGCACCAAAGCAGCTGAAAATGATTCACAATGGTTCATGCTTCCTAACTGGACAGATTGAGATCCCTGTAGTTTAACTGACTTTGTGTTATACTGTAAGGATCAAGTAAGCACTTATGTTTTTGAGCAGTGTACAATGGCAACAAAGGAAGCACCAAAAATACATTAATATTTGAGTTTAGTGGCATTTTGGATGTTATAACCTTTTTTTAAAGGTGAATAGGAGTATTCCACAGGTTACAAAACAAATAAACAGCTAGCCTTATTTAAATGAGAACAGAGTAAGGTAATTAGACCTTGTGATGGAAAATCTGTGCAAACAAATTCAAACACCATGAATTTCCTACTGCTTTGCAAAGAGCTCTTGTCTTGCTTTAGGCCAACACAGCTTCGGGTACTCATCGACTTTAGGAGAAATCTTTACTGAGCCCTGTAGGGAAATTGCTTCTCCTCAGAAAACATGTTCGAAGAATACATTTTTGTTTCCTGTGAATGGCTATGATTTTTTAAGTATTGACTTACTTCACTGTTATTTAAATTCTCATCAGTAATTCGACAGGACAGAAAACAGAAATAACAGAGCTTTCAGCTTAATTAGAAAATATGTTTGACACCTGCATGGGCGTGTGTGTATGTGCACACGTACCAACTGTTTGGTCTTCTCAGCTTCCAGCCGTGTTTGTTGTCTTTCCCGGCTCATGGCTTTGAACACCTCCTCCCTTGCTGCCTCCCTCTCTCTTTGGGCCATCTTGGCCAGCTCTTCCTTCAGGATTTTCTGCTGGCGTTCATACCTTAAACAGACACCAACAAACAGACAAATAATTACATTCACTGCCAATTGCTACATAAACAGTATAAAAGATGAACTGCTATGAAGCCTCTGGTTTTTTTGCTGTGGCCATCTTTGTGTCTGATGTGATGAGCGAGGGGTGGTTCTAACCCTGAACTCACATGCTCATTGGCTTATGACTTGCCAATAAGTCACGATGTGTGTATACCCTGAATAATACTTAATTCTGAAATGTGGGCTGAATTTGGCTGATTGTTTTACACCGTGCAACCCAAAATGAGTGACTCAGAAAAGTTCTTACTGCGGTCAAGCCCTAGGGCAATATTCCCATAGACTTCTACAGGTCTAGGAGCCTTTTTGCACTGCAGGAATTACTCTCTGGTGGCCATTAAAAAGAATGCAGGTTTAAGGCATCAGAAGCAATAGCCACCTTTGAAACTGCCTGCAAACTGCCATCAAGTCCAGCTTTCCACAGTTTTCTGAATACAGTCAAATGCTTATGCATGTGTGCCCACAAGAGGGCGGTGCATACTAAATTTAAGACTCCTCAGATCCCCATGAATCGTCTCAGCAGTTTGGTTCATTCATGCATCATCAATAAGAACACTGATATGCGATAATAATTACCTCTTCTCACCCATTTTGAATAATGTCTAACATTTAAAATTAACAAAATATCATTTATCCCTTAAACTTAAAGCGTACACTGATCATTTTACCTTTCCCCAATCTAACCCTCAGTCTAACTCACACCTCAGTTTAGTTTTGAATACTAAGTGCCATACAAGCTAATTAAAAAAAAAAAAAAAAAAAAAAAAAAATAAAAAAAAAAAAAAATAAAAAAAAATTTAAAAAAAAGGGGGGGGAATTAAAAGAAAAAGGGGGGCATTTCATCATGTTTTTATATTTTACACAGTGTCCC
>VUQH01028141.1:0-25302 GCA_015106775.1 Etroplus canarensis | reverse complement strand
TGTGGTCTCCCTCTTCTCCTCCTGCCTGGCAGCTCCATCTTTAACATCCTTTGTCCAATATATCCACTATCCCTCCTCTGAACATGTCCAAACCATCTCAGCCTTGCCTTTTTGACTTTGTCTCCAAACTTCTCAACATGAGCTGTCCTTCTCATGTACTCATTTCTAATCCTGTCCAGCCTGGTCACTCCCAGAGAAAATCTCAACATCTTCAATTCTGCCACCTCCAGGTGTGCCTCCTGTCTTTTTGTCAGTGCCACCGTCTCCAAACCAGACATCATAGCAGGTCTCACTTGTACACCTTCCCTATTACTCCTGCTGCTATCCTTCTGTCACAAAGCTGTCAGGAGTGCCTGCACTCTCTTCTTCACCTCCCGTGTGCTCTCTCCGTTGCTTTGGATGGTTGATCCCAAGAATTTAAACTCATCCACCTTTGCAACCTCCGCTCCTTGCATCTTCACCGTTCCACCTGCTTCCCTCTCATTTATGCACATGTACGCTGTCTTGCTAATACTGACTTTCATTCCTCTTCTCTCCAGTGCATACCTCCACCTCTCCAGGCTCTCTTCCACCTCCTGCCTACTCTAGCTACAGATCACAATATCGTCTGTGCACATCGCAGTCCATGGAGACTCCTTTCTGACTTCATCTGTCAATCTGTCCATCACCACAAAGGAGACAAGGTTGGATATGACTAATTCTTTGTTAAATGACTTCAGTCGATGATTGACATTTAAAATTTAGTCAACACTGAGGGTCCTTAACAGGAAAAGGCAAAACAAGGTCACTGGTGAAATGAAAATAAAAACAAATACCAAAAAAGTATAGGATACATTATTCAAAATGTATAAATTAAATATATCCTAATGACTTTGATCCTGTTGATATGCGTTTGATATTTGTGCATGCAGCTAAGCTTCTAAGAACTTGATCAGACTGCCAGCCCAAATCTGTTCAGATTTAATCCAGAATTAATTCAGAAAGTCTGGACAAGAGACAAGATTTTTGCAAACTGAATCCAAAACACATTTGGAGGCAGTTTCCAAACAGAGTTTTAATCCATCAGCTATTCGAACATTTAAAAGTGGTGCTACCAGATGAACACTATGGAGGACAACATGGAGAACAACAGTCTATGGAGGGATGTTAAAATAAAAACTGTCTGCTAGTAATTTGGGGAAGACTTCTGTATTGGCAAAGCTAGAGAGAAAGCTGCATGGTAAAGCTACTCTACCAGTGTAGCTAAGAGTAGTTATGGATAAAATGAAAAGTAAGGTAATTCCATTTATTATAGACGTATAATTTTAATGAGGAAATAGGAAAAGTGCAAATGAAATTGATGCAATATTTGCTCAATTGTTCAGCAAGATACTGTTCAAAAGTATCTGTTTCATAAATGTATAAATTGCTGATTAAGCTTAACCAACTTATTTTATTTTCATTGATTGTCTTCTTCTGTAAAGGCATCAGAGAAATAATGTGATCTCTTGTTTACTTGTGCCTACAAATTACTATTCGACTTTAGCATGTCGTGAAAACCTAAAAAAAATCCAGTAGAAGCTCCCCTCCCCTCCCCTCCACACACACACAAACACACACACCCACACACACACACACACACACACACACACACACACACAGGCTTTTACCTACATGTAGGTGTACAGATATGTGTGTGTGTGTGTGTGTGTGTGTGTGTAGCAACCACATATTATGTCCTCAAATTGGTTGATTTATTACTCATTCGTCCCATCATTATGAACCATTATATTACTCCTTTCAATGAAGCAGATTTAACCTTTATGGCCATGAGCAGGCAGCCTGATTACAGTTATTATGTTTAATAAAAGGTATTTGCTCTGGAATCATTTGGTCTTGTCTTGTGAATAGCTGGTTACGCATGGCTAAGCCACTCTGCGCTGGTCTGCAGGAGATTCAGTATCTGAGACCATTTGGGTTTGCACCCTGTCCAAGGCCCTGCTCAACTATACAAAATGCAATCTGCCTGCAATCAGGAGTGACACCACTGTTTACTGCCTGACTGTGGCACCACACAGTACACAGCCTATAGAAACCTAGACAGTGACAGACAGTAGCGGGCTCAGGAAAAACACGGTCAACAGGGTGGAGTGAAGCTTTCCAGTGAAGGAAATCCTGTAGAGTTTGAAGGCTATATTTCACTGGCTTTCAGAGAGGATGGAAAAGGCTATCTGAGACAGATCTATCAGGAATGCTCACCCTCACCCCAAATTAATTGAGTGTCAGTCAAAGAGAAAGTGAAATGGAGGTAAGAGTGACTCAGACCTTTGCGTTAGTGGAAGAGGGGTGGCTGAGGTTCCAAACTTTAGCCTTAACTTTTTAAAAGAATTACTTGGAGAGAGGCCACAGAAAATTGGAGTAATAAAGACAGATAATCAATTTGTGCAGAAACAAAGTATGGTTGAGACAGATGCCCACCCAAAGAGGCTGCTTCAAGGAGTTTAAATAAATAAATAAAGGCTATACATGGGGAAACTTTGACAAAAGAGAGATATTACAGTAAAGTATTTGCAAAGTTAAGTTTAAGTTGAATACCTTAGAACTTAATTTGAAATACTGTCTTCAGTCAAATTTATTTAGCATTTTATTCTTGTTGACAAACAATATCTTAATCTATCACTCAATATTTTTGACCTAACTACACTTTATACTGCACTGAGCCTTAGGACACTTTCTTCTTGCTGCAAATGAAGATATTTACAAAACAAACCACAAATATATAGTTTCCTTTAAAAAGAAGGCCAAAGTAATTTCCTTCAAAAGTTAATTTTTAAACAAATGCTACTCAAACAGCTATAAATAGTGTATTTATTGAGGATTATTTTCATCTGTGGATTTATTATTGTTACTACTGAGTATTTACAGCAGCAGGATGGTTTATGTGTATGTAGGACTGGAAATAAAAAACAGTGACAATGCTCATTCTAATGAAAAAGCATATAACCCAGTGTAATTGCTTAGCTCATTGATCTATTTTTAAATTGTTTTTGGACATCAGTATTAGTTTATAGGACAGAACAATAAGTTATACAAGGCCTTAAAGATTCAACACTTTTCAGGGGATTTGTTGACAAACGATTCTCCCACAAAGTCTTCTAATCCTAGCTTCTCATTATGCTAAGATATCTGTTGCACAAATCAAAAGCATTAAAAAGTTACTCAACACCAGACTCTACTAGGACAAAATAAGGGCAATACTCTGTTACAGGTTAAAAGGTATGTCTTTTAAATAGTATTACGGTTGTCATAGCTGTAACCAGAGGTAGGACTAACACTGGCTGTCATTTAGCATGGCAAAATAATGCTACACTACATCACTGCTGTGCAGCATATAGAAAAAAAACACAGTGATGCTATTATTTTCTAGGGCAAGCCTGATTACTGGAGTGGCTTCAGTTAGTTGCTCAAAGTGAAAAATAGGCAGTTTGTTCCATTTTCAGCAAGCCGACAGCTAAAATACAGTAATTTTTATGACTGAAATGATCAGTTGAGACAAAATGTGCCAAGGGAAAAAAAACAACGCTTTCCACATAGTCATGATAGTCATACGTTTAGAGTATGCTGTAATGTGATGCTGGCTGTTATCATCTCTATCATGGTTGCCTGTTTTTCCACCTGTGGCTCTCTACAATGATTATGACTTCCCATAGTGACTGATGTTACATCACTGAGTAATTAGATTTTAGGAAGGCGAAGATCAATTCCAAGGTAAAGATAGTGTTACTAATAGTGAACAGAAAACCCCAACAATATACAAATTCAGTAAGCAACTAAATAAATTCATAAAACTGGACCAAAAGGTCAGGTTCATATTAATTCAGTCATTCAGACTCACTTTAAACCAAATCCAGCAAATCAGATCTTACCTTCCATCTTATCCTGAGATTCTGCTGCCTCATCTTCCATCTTCACAGCAGGTTGTTCTTCATCTGTTGAGAAAAGGAAGCAGATGTTTGTTATATTACATTATATTAAAATGACATGACACCAGTTTCGTCACTGAATGGTGATCACACGTGTCTGTAAACAAAAGTAGTTCAACTTGCTGTGCCTTCATTAAGAGAAGCTCTGTTAATAAACCTTAATATATGTATATGCTGTGGACCATGATGCCTGAAGATAAAATATTTTGTCCATGTCTGACCCATAATACTGCTTACAATCTGATCCCCAAGACCTCCTCACTTGGGTCTGCTTATTCGGTCTCTATAAAACAAATTGGCATTACACAAGAAGAAATTAAATGAATAAAATAAATATACTGGGCATTTATAGTGTTCTGTTAACCAGCCATATACTGCAATGTTAGACTAGAGGCAAATCCAGAAATGTAAACATCTGTTTTGCCGCTTAGCTATGTTATGATGTTTCAAAGATTGAACTGACTTATTCATAGCTTCCTGCCTCAGTACCCTGTGGTCATTTTTGCTATGTAATGTAAGAAAAAAATACAAGAAAGCCATACAATCATCTGATCTTTTTCAGTTCAGAAATAATTTGTGTACCTCAAAGGTTGCAATGCAAACAGATAAATGCACACATACACACACAGACTGCCCTCATGCACATACCTTTGTCTTCTTCCTTATTGTTGCTAACAACATTTTCTTCACCACCGTTTTTGTTGTCAGTATCTGTACCATGATCGTTGTCAGAGCCTATATCATGATCTTCCCCAGTGCCTTTATTATCATCTTTGTCTTGGTTTTCAATCTCATCACTCTTTTCTTGATTTGGCTCTTTGTTTGCTGAATCTTCATCTAAAAGGATGCAAAATGAAAAGAAGCAGGTGAAGCATTAATTCAGGCATGGGAGTCAAAGCATTTATAATAAATCTTGCTGCACGTGGCATGAAACAAGCTGAGCATTTTCACACCAAGAGGTAGCTCTTTGTCAGTTTGAAGGGAAGTTTACAGAGAAGACAGGACAATTGTCAGAAATGTTTGGCTTAAATGTAAGTTATATTTACAATAAGTGTTGTAATGGTCAAAATTTTAAAGGTGTCTTTAGGTGGTGTGCAGCGTCTCCAAAGGTGTGGTTTTTGAGGTTTGAAAGGAAAGTCTATTCTAAACCCTAAATGTGTAGTATCAGTAGCTAAAGAATAAAACATGAGTGCAAAAAGGAATAATACAAAGTTAAACGTGGACGAAAAAGTATTTGATATATATAAATTGGCTAATACTGGTCTATCTACAAAGACTACATTTTACTAAATAACCAAGACCACACAACTGAGCAACATATTGATTTGTGGTGGCTGGTTTTCACCTGTAGCACACATACACGCTCAATAACGATGTCACTACTGCATTTTTTAAAAAACAAAATTATCCTGCAGGTGTTGTTTTAAACTGTATATCTTTGCTCTTCTGAGCTTCTAACTCTTTGTTTATGTCTCATGAGAAAGTAATTACATATCTCAGGTCTTGGATAGCATCCCAGGGTAGCATTTGCTATAACTCGCTCATAGAATATCTACAAAATTCATGTTCAGAGAAGCTCTATCTGTCAAATCGCTGTCAATGGGATTGGATTTGAATAAAACAAAAACAGAGGAGAGATGGGGCGCTGCCAGTATGCAAATGCAGAATCTTAATTATATACCAGCAGCACAGAGGATATTCAGAAAAGAGAAATGGTTCTGGCTCAAAGTTAATGGTTACCCCTTTGTAAAACACACACACACACACACACACACACACACACACACACACACACAAACACGCACATGCACTTCATTTAAGGCTCTCACTGTGAGCACAATACAACACATCAGAGTCTCTGGATGTTTTATACGTACACATTAAAAGCATTGTATACTACATATTTCTTTTCTGCTAACAAGACAGCTCAGGTTGGATTATAAAGAAAAGAACACAGCGACTATGAACTACAGTGAAAACCAAAGCAAAGAGCTCAAAGAGCTGCATGTTGGTCAGCTCAAACAATTCCCATCTCCTCCAAAGATAAGAGACCAATGGGTGCTCCTAACCATCACAATTTGAGTGAGTGCTGGGTACAGTAGTGGCAATCTGCACACTGACAACATGTAATCACACCCCCACCAATGCTGGAGCCTTGATTTGTGACTGTACTTTACCTGGGTTTTGACTCTCCATCTCCACATCTTGAGTTACATCTGGGCCTAGAAACAGAAGAGGAATTCAAAAGAGTGGAAAACATATGAGTTTAGTGGTACCGCCTGGAGTTGAATTGACTTGGCTTTCGATATCACCTCAAACAGCCTTTTCATTCCATCTCTTTCAGTAGCTTTGTCTTTGTTCTACAGTATGAGAGCAATGGAACCACAAAGACATGCATAAATTAAGTGACAAAAATGAAGGGAAAAAGAATGTCACTTCTAAAGCCATACATAATTGAGGGATTTCTTTGTTCTAAGCTTCTGTGATAAGAGAACTTTTTTTAGAGTGGTGGAACACAGGATGGAAAGCCTTGAGTGAAACAAAGAAAAAAAAAAAATTCAATTTTTGATGACAAATGACATCAAGAAGCATTGGTAGAGCTCAGAACATGTGTTAATGGTCCGTACAGTTACATTACCATTGTCACCCTTTTCTTTATCACCTGTTCCCTCTGTACCTGAAAGCAGAGAAAAGAATCATCTCAGCCAAACGGAGGCATCTATGTGCATAATGCCAGGTGCTCATTTTGAAAAACAATGAAACCAGTCATAATAATGATAACTACTCAACTGTTTATCTTCTCTAGGCAAAGGATTCATCTTGAGTGTGCTATCAGCATATTTGAAAAAAGCAACTTCCAATCAAGATTTTTTTTTTATTATTGAAATGGAAATATGATAAGATTTTTTTGTCTGTGTTTGAGCTTATTGGTACTTGCTAGTAATGTTTCTAATAGCTTTTTAATATTGTCAATATTTTGTATAAACACAACAGGGGGCAAACACAGGGCTAGTCTTTAGCATGCACTATATGAACAAAAGTATTGGGTCACACTTCTTAATCACATAATGTAGGCGTTTTGTGCAGTCTCCTGTTACAAGCATTTGTGAAAGCTTGGGTCACTCTAAAGGGCTCCCTGATTTCAAGTGTGGTAATAGGATATGTAATAGGATGTCACTATTACAAGTCAGTTTGTGAAATTTAGACATTTCACAACCAACTGTAAGTCATGTTATTGCAAAGTGGAAGCATTTAGGAACCACAGCAACACAGCAACAAGGGGGAAAACCACATAAAATTACACGAGTACGTCGCAGAGTGCTGAGACAGGTTGTAAAAGTCGGCAACACTCTGCTGACTCAGTTCCAAACCATTATCAGCAGCACAAAAACTATGCACCGGGAGCTTCATGGCACAGGTTTTCATGGCTGAGCAGCTGCCTGCAAGCCTTACATCACCAAGCGCAATGCCAATTGTCAGATAGAGTGGTGTAAAGCACTCCACTGCTGGACTCTGGAGTAGTGGAAATGTGTTCTGTGGAGTGATGAATCATAGGGATAATGCTATGGGGGTGTTTTCTATACAAGGTACACAAAGAAAGGTCCATAAGAGCATAGCTGGATGAGTGTGATGTGGAAGAACTTGACTTCCTGGAAGAGTAGAAGCTGTTACAGCTGTAAAGGAAGGGCCAACTACATATTAATGCCTATGGATTTAGAAATGGATTGTCAGAAAAGCTCCTCTGGGTGTAATGTGCAGGTGGCCCATTACTTTTGTCCATATAGCGCAGCTAGCTTTGAACTCACAGTTTTGACTCTATTTTGTAGCAGTGGATACACTGAGTGGGTAATTTGGCAAAAATGTGCTTTGAATGTTTATAATGTAACAAGCAAAGTTGCGATACTAATATGCCCATGTGCAAGGGACCATGTTAGTAAATTCAGACTAGCTCAACCTGGTCATCTATGTTGAATATAACCGTTTTTGCACATTTGGTCACAAACAAAAAATAATTCTTACAATTTTTCCCAAAAAATCCATACAACTGTAAACATATGGAAATATGTTTTGAATGTTTTCATATGTTACACACAGTTGTCATCACTAAACTCAAATTTAGAGTAATTAGAGCCTTTGCCCAGTTACAAATTCCTATGAACTGTATAACAATGTAGCAAAATATGTCTACTGTATGCACAAAAGGCAGAATTTGATATGAAAAAAAATATCATTACAACTTCCACCCACCATTTCCTTGTTCTCACATGCTCTTACACAGACACACACATAAACCAATGACATTTGGGACAAATTGAGTAAATGAAAGCCATGACACCAATAAGAGAACATGCTTTACAATGGCTATTGTGCAGCTTCTATAATTGCTTTTTTAACAAGCTGCAGAGAGAAACCGTTTTTCATATCTATGCAATTTTACCCTGCACTCAGAACAATAAAAATGCCAGCCTCTATTAAATGGGAAAAAGGCCAGTTCTACCAGTGCTGCATGTTTGTCTCAAGTATCTCTGTCCATCATGCAGAATGCTGGTGACACACAGTAGATGGCAAGCCTTTCTATTAATCATGACTGGCATTCTGAGATAGAGCCACAGACAGGGGGCTGAAAAGAATACTTCATTGGGGAAAACAGCTTAAGATGAATGCTCCACTAGCCTTGAAGTCACCCAAAACCTTTCTTTTTTGTTTAAAATTATGTGTGGGCCTTGTATCCGCCTGAAGTCATCCCAAACAACAATACATCAGATACAACAAAAGGCAGAATGTAATTTCCTCTTTGTTATTTGATCATTTGTATTTGGCTTATTGAATGAAACCACATTCAATTTGTGATAAAGGATGCTGAGGGACAGACTGTGGATAAAGCACACATACGCACACAAAGACCCAAAAAGAAAAAAAAATGTGTTGGGCAGATGTGGTTTATAAACGCTCTGAGGTAAGCTCAATTGAAATACTGTCTCTTTACAAGGCAAAAACCCAAACAGGACATACAGGACACTGCTCACTCATGAATTCCAAACAGTAGGTGGCAGCATTGTCATAGCTTTCTGACCCGATGTTCACTATACAATACTGTCATCACTGTAAATAAGGGTCCGACATACTTCACACAGAAAGGTCCAGGCAATACCTCAATACTTTTAGTGTCAATACTCTGATGAATTCCACTTCAAGAAACGTAGTGACAAAAAGGCAATTTTAGGCACTCGGCTTCTCTTGACTGAGCAAAAGCAGAATGTTTTTCTGAACAAAATGTTAGTCTCACACACACTTAAATGATTTATTTATGTCTACCTCAGATTCAGGAGTACAGTATTACAAGGACATAAACAATTTAGATGCTGATATTCAACCTTTCTGGCGTGCTCTACTTGCATGACTGTTAAGTAAACATCACCTACAGGTGATGTTTACTAGGAAATAAAAATAATATCTCATACAGGAATAAATGGAAATGTGAACAAGTTAACTGGAATGCGTGCACTCAGTCCCCCCCCCCCACACACACACACACACACACACACACAAACACACACGCCCACACCCAACCACTAGCTTCGCTCTGTCTTTCTCCCACTATTCCTTTTATTAAAGCCAAGTGGAGCAAAGGACAAAAAAAAGATGAAAAAGAGGTAACTTGAAAAATTCATGAGACATGTGTAAAGGAAAAGGGGGCTCTGAGATGAGCAATAGCAATCATTCTAAGACCTTTTGCACATGATATGTGTGTGTACAAGCAAAGAACAAGTGTGGTTGTGAGAGATCCTTTACAGGTTACCGTGGAGCAAGATGGCATCCCATAGAGAGGCTCACTGTCTGTCTACACATAGTGTTAATAATCTGCATGTCCACTCTGTGCCATCTCTCACCATATCCCCCCTCTCTTTCTTGGGTTTTTCCCACTAAGCTCAAGCATGCCAGGCAAACAGATCCAGCAGGCACAGATTTGTTCATATTTTACTGTGTCCTGTGACACACTAATCTCACTAATACCTATCTGACATCAAATAATAGACACTGCAGGGCTGCTTGCCAACTCAGATCTGAAGAGGTTACAGACTGCCTTGGACCTTTGCACCAGCATTTGTCTGTCTCATCCACCTTCTACCTCTCTCTCGTTCTATAGCTTGTTGCATCTACATGCTGTGCTTCTGTTTCATGCGGATTACATCACAGCATAGCTCATCACACAGAGTCAATCTGTGACCCTGTCTTTGAAATACTCCTCAGGGATATTTGACGATGACGATGGATCATGTGTTTGCTTCTTTTGAAGAAGAGTTACCGCCTGCATTGTTCTCATAATATATTCAAACATCACATATAATACAGTATGTTGTATAGTGAAACATTATTTTAGAAAACAGAATAAAATCTGTGTAATGCACAGTCACAAAGTAAGATCTGAAATGAGATTTGATGTTGTCTGATGTTCAAATAAAGATAGAGGCTGCTGTGTTGTTTAAATGATCAGTTGTACCATTTGCTCTTTTATGTTTGGATTGGGTGTTAGTGTTAATTGTGTACTTTTGACAGTCTTCTTCTTTCAGTCTACTGTGGTAAAAGACGCATTTTGCTTGTGAGGTGACAAAACATCTGTAAATGTAGCAGTGGTTGTGTGTGGGTCCTATAATTACCTTCAGTCCACTAACCTGTGTATTTATCAAGGGAAAACATTGGAGAAAACCTTGATGTTTTCCCTTCATCAGTGTTGTGACTAAAAGCCCCTCATGTCTGACCCATGGACTGCAGAGTGAATTCCCTGACGAGTAATGGATCCCACAGAGACACGCTGACAGATGCACTTCACCAACTCTGCTGTAGGGTTGAATTTGTTCTAAAAAGTGCTCCACTACCAGTGACTATACTAAATGACATTGTGAAATATGTGTTTTTGTTGATAGCTCTTACAGTGGTGTGCAGAAGTGGTATGAAGCTCCCAAGCATCTTATAATGTCTCTGACATAGCTGACAGTCTGTTGTTACACCTTGCCATCCCTTTGCTTTGTGCCATCTTGACATCTGAGTGTTTTCAGTGATTAATCTTAGCTATATGCTACATCGAACCAGACCTAACCTTTACAGTGCAGGCAGCACAAAATCATTTCATTGCCTTCCTGTGAGAGAGGTTGTGTCAAGGACTGACTGTTCCCATGCTAGAAAGCTGTGCCAAGGCCTTTTGTGAATGGATTAGTTACTATTAAGCTGCGGGGCCTGATAAATTAGGATTTATAAAGATTATTACAAAATACTTATGCCCTTCTAATGCTGGTGATTGAATTTGTGAATCATACTGAATTACTGTGGATTATGGAAAAGGTATGAATAAGCAGGGAGAAATGACTTATTGTGCTTTGTTGAACAACACAGAATGCATTGGTGCCCTTGAAGTGACTGCACTATCTAGTCCAGCCTCTCACAATCAGTGAGAGGAACTGTTTCCCCAAAGACAACAACCATGACTGCTATCTTCAAAAATTCCTTGCAACCTTAAGGCTTGAAGACAAATGGATGGTGTACGATTTTAATTGCCTGCTAACACCCTCCAGTGTAAGAATCTAATTATCTTTAGTCCATCGTATCGGAGAAGCCTATAATTGTTTCAATATTACACATCCAAAGGGGCTGAAACTGCAGAATAGCCAGATAATGGCTTCTTAAACAAGTTTGCCTCTAAGAAAACATTCTTTTAAAAAAGCCCAAGCTTCATCTTGTATTCATTTCCCCAAAGAGAAACTCGGCATCAGAAGAGCCAAAGATTACTGACCAAGAAAATACTCCTTTTCTTTATACAGAAATATTTTTAGGTAAACATATCAATGTAAATTGTTTCCTCTTCCAGTAACGTTTACTTGGCGTGTTAAGAAGGATTCAAAACAAACACATGCAAGCAGACACACACAGTCAAAATAGGCATACTCTACCTTTGTTGTCATCACTTTCTTCCTTGGTTGTGGATTTTGTAGATGGTGGTGTGTCATCTGTATATAATCAAAAATAAACAGTTATTCAGTTGGACAGATGCATTTTATCCCAAAACACTATCAGGATGTAAAGGCTATGCCATCCTGGCATCTAGGTAAGCGAGTTGGTGTGAGTGAAGCTGACTTTTCATAGAGTGATTATTCTAACTTGGCTATTCTGCCTCTATGGAACATGGTACAAAGCCTGTGAGAGAAGGTGATGGCTCTTGTGTTTTGTTTTATACCTGCCTGATGAAAAAATGATGTTGGTGGAAGAGAAGGGAAGAATGTGAGGCTTTGACACCAACTCCAGACCACAGTCTGGGACAAAAGCATCATTCCATGTGAGAATTGCAGTCATTTGAGCCTTTGAATGGTTTCCAGGCTGACTGATTCAAACTCTGGCTGATGGAGCAGAATAAAAGGCCAGTCCTTGGCACCAGTGCTGAAGGCCATCAAACAAGGCCAAACTGGACCAGGATAGGGCTAGTATGATGATATAGCAGGGCCAGGAATTATCAGGGGTTGTTTCGGTATAGTCTGATAATGTGTTATTATACAGTATTTATTGTAAAATAGCTGGTAAGGAACAAAATAGAAAGCAACATAGTTGGTCAAGAAAACTCAAATGCTCAGTCTCTCAGCCAAGTCTTTATGATTTAGCCATTATGTGCACATTGTTTCACTCTAGAATATTACATTTTACAGTGCACTTATAAAACAGTCCTTTTACGTTCACCCAAAGTGAAATCTCATTGAAAACACAGATGCGTGTAATTGGTAGAACATGGGGGTGACTTTTGGAGGAAAACATTTTGATAGTACTCTCAGTTCTACATCTACAGTAATCTGACCACTTCAGTCTACAGACAGAAAAACTAAATGTTCTTCACTTAGATGTCTGCACATGTACTATGACTTTTTTAAGGGACCCAGCAGTTAGATGTGGAAACCCTCACCAAACCCCTATGTGATCAAGAAAAAAACCCCTTTTCATTAAGTGCTTTGGAAGACCCGCCGTACCTTGGAGAGAATTGTTACAGGCAGTGTTTTTTTATCAAACATCTCATAAAAATGAATTTTTTATGTCTACAAGTAAGAACCAAAACTACTGACACTTTTATGGCTATTGTCTCTGCTATTCAAACATACACACTTCTGTGTGGTCGTTGGTTTGTGCCATTGCTCATTCAGGACATCAGTACACAGACAAATGTCAGTAGTTTATCCTGATAAGCAGTATCTGGGACTTTCAGGCCTTGTGCCAAGATGATGTGGTGATAAAAGCATTATGCACTGACAGTTGTGTTTGTGCTATCACCTGGTGCATGCTGTGGAGGGATGTTACTCTGCTGTTTCTTTGTCATTCGCTTTAGGTGGTCTGAAGGCATTTTGCCCATAAGCCGGATGAAGAGAATGGTGTTGGGAATTGGCTTTGATATAGGCTCTTGTAATGTAATGCACCTGACATGAAGTATTTTGAACAGTGATGAGTCAAGCCTGGGATTCAACTTGTCGCCAAATGCATAAACATTCAATTTCATCTGCTGCGTAAAACCTAGCAAATCACTGTCACAAGCTGAAGCTACACCACTCACTCACCCTCTGTGTGCTTTAATGGAGGTGTTAAGGTGAAAAGGCAACCATGAAATATTCTGTCACTCACCTCCCTTCAGTGGCTCCTTTGTAACCTCCATGTCATTGTCTGGCAGAGGGGGAAAACGACAGTGTGTCAAACAAGGCTCTTTTATAATGTAAGATACGAGTCATCACAACTTCATTATAATATCAGAGCACAGTATTATGATGCCATACTGCTGTCTGTTTAAACCAAACAATGAAACTAGAACCTGCATGATTTCCTCTGAATCAGGGAAATATGACTGTATTCATGTGCCCAAAAGCTTGTCGTTGAAACTCTTTCACCTCCTGTTCCTCATCACACTCAACAACCTCCTTCAATTTCCCACCAGATGGCCTTGGATGTAGAAAGTTATTACACCAAATGACTGAGTATATGTTTGGAGAGAGGGGTGACATTCATAAAACAGTCTTTTCCAATTATATATATACTGGTAGGCTCAGCGATAAATGACACAAAACCTCCCGTTTCCTGAAAAATACAGGGACTGCAGGCTGGTATGGACAACTGCATCTTTAAAAAAACCTTTGATTTTCTCTTCTTTTGTGTGCAAGTCTATTGTGCAAGACAGACTGAGTGGACTAGAGGTGTTCTGGGTGGATGAGTTCAGTTGCACAGTGCGAGATGAGATGGAGGCTTTGGATGCTTATGCTTCAGGAGGAACTGCAGAGTGAGACATGAGGCGAGAGAGGAACTGTTGATGCCTGCTCACGGCTCCCACATGCAGTACACACTCATAGACACTCAGATCTTGCACAGCTCAGCATGCCTCTAGATGCCTTATGTCATGCCACTATATACACAGTATGTGTGTGCTTGCTTTTTTTATGTGCACAGTTCATATGGATTACAGTATTCATAAGGGCACGTGTATATTTATGTGTGTGTGTGTGTGTGGCTGTGCAGGAGTGTGTGAAATGATTGCACTGTGGTTAACAAGCAAAAGCAAGCGTTAGCTTTGATGAAAGGCTGTTGTCATCTGTTCTGTAGAAGTGTAACCATCAGAGCTCCCAGTGGATCCAGCGACAGGCTTTTCTTTTGTATAACACTGAATAAAAGGGTACAGTGCATTAATCTAACCCTGCTTGGGGAAACAAAGGAAGGTCCACTGATACAGTACGACAACAGTGCAAAAATGGAAACATCGTGTGTTTCAGCTACTGCCACACATGCTACTGCTATGATTATACTAATAACACAGCTCAATTCAGGAAAGGTACAGTATGTCAAGTAGTCCAGAATAACAGTATATGGCATCTTTATTTGGTTCCTCCTTCCTTTCTAGGTCAAAAAGTTGACAAAATCACATGGTTTTATATACATAGGATTTATACGAGATGACGTGATATGATAACCGATGAGAAAGCTATTCAACAGTACATCATTTCGGGCTAAAACAGGCTTATTCACGCTCTAAGAATCAGATGACAGGATTGATTCTGCTCTCATGATTGTACGCTAAATGTGAAACAAAAGTCAGGACATGTTTAGCTTAGCATAAACCCTCAAAGAATTGGCAATCTAGGCTCTGTTCAAAGGTTAAAGCCACCCCCTACCAACGCTCAGATTCAACCAATCAGAGTCACAACAAGACCTTAGGAGAGTTCCCACGCTGGACCAGAAAAGCATAAAACCAAAACCCTTATTTCAAATTAGATTTTTGTATTTTGACAAGCCAGATTAAAAATTTAAGTAGTGAGCTTAAGAAATGCTGGTGTGCAGATTTTTCCCCCCCACTTTTGACTGAGCCTGGCTCTTTCGTCCTGTCAAATGCTATGCTAAACTAAAATAACTGGTCCCATTTTTTTTAAACAGATAGTATATGAGAGTGTTATTGATCTCATCTAACTCTTGGAAAGAAATATTGACCCTATCATTAAATTCATGATAGATACTGAATGAACTATTCCTTTAGGGTTAAAAATTCACTCACATACTGTATTGGAATACCTTATCAGAAATCACAAAGGAATATTCAGATTTAAAATAGTGCACTAAAGTCAAGTTCTAAACCTCAAAATTATCAAAGGGTAACCATGAATAGCCAAACATGTTGATAAGGAGGTAGCCAGCATACATATTTGTCCCTTTTCATGTCTGATTTATGCACAAGCACACCAACATTTTCAAATATGATGAGCTAAAGCTGGATGTTCATATCTGCCAATGCTGACTGAGAAACTCAGTGTGCTTTCTGACAATAACATCACTAACACACCATGGTCTCCTCATTTCCCTGCCCTGAGGGATAGCCTCATGAAACCAACACAGACTTCATTTTCACCCCTCACAGGGTTCCTGTAGCCCTTCATATCCTCCGTCAACAAATTATATGTGTGTGATAAAAGCCTGTGCATACCACAGCTTTACTTCTTTAAAAGCAGTGGTGTGGTTTGAGGGGGATCTTTTATTATGGACATTCGGTGGTGTGTGCATGTATTGGGGGTTGAGGGGTGAGGAGCATGGAGTGTGTATTAAGAGCTTTGTAAATAAATGTCAATTGGAAAGTCAGTGAAACAGTTGGAGAGAATGCAGCAGCTCCTCTGCAGTTCTGTGGTCTGTGTTAATATTGTCAGCACTGTGGCTGATTGAGGAGAAGAAGAGATGGAGCCCGGCTTGTGGGCAGCCACCCGGATCATATTAGTGGAGGAGTGTACCCAGAATCAATTTCAACATGCTTTCACTCTCTACAACTACAGATGCTTGACTGCTTCCATGGTCGCAAATAATATGTGCCACAGCAAGTGTGTGGTCAATCACGACAATCAGAATACATAATAGAATCATGTTTTATGATTAATTGCATTGATTGAGCTCTGTGTCTTAATCAATTTCTTTTTCTAAAAACACAGTCATCATCATTCCTTGAAACATTCAGATTGCTGCTTCAAGGTGGGCGTGCTGCTTCAAATAACGCAAATACTCTTGGTCTTCCTGATCAGATAGTAATACTGACAGAGCACCTATGAGATGAGTACAGTGTAATGCTTTTCAAGTAATAAATAGGTTATTATATCAGTTTTTATGAGCTCAGTTGCTGAGGTGGGTAATGGATGGTGAATTGTGCTACAGAGGCAAAGGCTGTGTACATTAGTTTGTTTGTGCATTTGCATTTTTCAGGATTCACATTAGAGGGGGATCTTTGACAGAACTCTAAAAGCATGAAGTGCTTCGTGAGCTGGTGCTACATAAGACTGGTTTTGAGAACTCCATCATTACTCATCAAACAGCTGCTCCATTGTTAGGTCTGCTCAAATGCCAGGCACATAGCAGGCATTTGTTCTAATCTTTTTAAATTTTCCAAAAAAAAAAACAAAAAACAAAACAATACATGAAACAGTGCAACTTCCTGTTTTGTGCATGTGCTTCATAGCTTATGTGTCTGTATGCAGGTGTGTCTGAGTATTCTTGTCAGCACAGGCTATTTTTCAGTTTCCTCTCTTTGCAAAGGAATAACCATATTTTGGCTCTCTCATACTGACAGCTTGTGGAAATGCACATTGTAATAAAGCAATTTCCTGTATGCAAATGTCCTGTTTACACATTCCTGCCCCAGTCATTGTCACTTGACAGATTGCTTGAATATGAGGAAAGCAGCTATACTATGAAAAATGAGAGTAGTAAGACTTCAATAAAAAATCCATTGTACATACTCTCAGCTGTAGACATCCTTGAAACTGATGTCACAGGAAAGGTCCCGAGTTCCACATAACCGCACACACATACAAATTACAGAAAGATCAAGGCCACTCTTCACAACAGTTTGCAGATAAAGAAGGTGATAGAGAAGCTCCTCCTTGATGTAATGAGGAAGAATCATAGAATGCGAAGGGATATGGTAATGGGCATGTGGCATGGGAACAAGGGGAGACTTAAATGAGAATAAGTAAGGAGATGGAGAGAGAATAGGAAGTGCAGATGTGACAGAGAGTTACTGAAAGCGAGAGGATGCTACAGGAGACAGAATGCTCTTAGGCCTCTGTGTGATGCATTCAGTGTTGCCGTAAGATCTACCTGACTGTCTATCTCTAGCAGGGAGGATGATGAGATGTGCTGAAAGTGCTCGAGCACACCTGCAGAGCTAATTCACAGCCTCTGATTCACTACTGCCATCCTGTGCAGGCTAAATGCAAGCCATTTCACACTATGGGGTTATGCATTACCTACATGATGCAATCATACCAATCAGCACTTCTTTCTTCAAAGAACACCTTTCAACTACTGTTGGAAGCCATCTACGTAGTGCAGTGTGGACAGATAAAACATGAATTCACTCCCTTCTGTGAGTGTCTAGCCTACATTCACAGCATAAGTAATTACGTTATCATTCTGTTCTTTCTTAAGGAACAACTTAAAAGAGCTTTTGTTTTCATACAGAAATAAATTCTTTCAACTTGCACATGGGGTAAAAGATGAGAAAAGGTGTGGGTGGGGGTGGTGTGAAGGTGTCTGCTTTATACAGACAATGACCCTGAGTGGGAATGTCACACTTATTAAGCCAATTATCTTCTTCTCCTCACAAAGAGTAGAAATGGCAAAGGTGGCCCTCACCTCAGGGGTCAAAGGACACGTGACAGGTAAGACACTGATGAGAAAAGCACTTGAATAACGGTGTGTACTCAGTAACCCTCTGGAATGACCCCACATTTAATCAAAGACTGACCTTAGTCTCCCTTATTAGCAACTCGTTGCATTTTGGTAAACAATAGTTTTTAAAGCATTATCTTCCAGTAATATAAGTCTCAAAACTTTTCTGAATGCCCTGTGCAGTGAACACAGATGCATATAGGCTGTCATTTTGTTTCATCCCTGTTCCCAATCCTAAGGAGATACAGGGCATTTATCAACTGATAGCACTTTTTAAATGGCAAGAGTGATAACTGGAGAACAACAGCTCCAGATTCTCATCTCAAAGCACTAATATGATGAGACGGGTGCTGGGTGCATGGGGGCAGGCAGTATAATTAAGGTCTCTCCTCAGAATGTAATCTTTCAGGGAAGAGTCTGGGCGGGGAGCGGGAGAGATGACGGGAGAGCAGGGAGAACAAAACACTCTCCATCTGGGAGCAGTGAGATGAAGGCCTGAGAGCCGGTATTCCATTGGGGAGGTGAGGAGCGAAAAGTGAGGTAAATGGGAGGTAATGCTAGGCTGGTGAAGCCAGCCAGCCTCTTTCAGCTCCCAAGCTATTCAACTCAATCCTCTGTGGAGCCCCCATCAGAACTGGTGACTGCTCCTGGTTCCCGAAAAAAAAGATGATGGCATGAAAGGAGGGAGGGAATTGAGCAAGGGACAGAAAAGAGAGTGGGAGTAGAAGATAATGGATGTTTGTTTATTTCACACACACAATTGGGGAGCAGTAACCAAGGACGATCATGGTTGCTATGCATCCCTGAATTTTTTAGTTTTTTCGGGAGACATTCACGGCTGTGTTCTATTATTACAGTCAATCAAATCTGACATTAAAGTCTCATCAGAATTTCAGCAATCATGTAAAATATCAGCTTGCTGATTCATTGCAAGAACACCAACAATTAGATTCTTATTAAGGCAATATGTAGCAAACCTGACACTTGTTTTATCAGCCTTGTCAGCATAAATTTTCACTGTTAATCTCCCCAATGGCTGCGCGGGTGGGCGCACTAAATTTGTTTACATTTGAAGATGTCACCCAAACCTGACAGGTCCTTATACTACTGCTTCCAGGAACAAGCTATCTCTTGCTGCAGATGTTTCTAAGGATACGCAAGGTTGCCGAGCTGTTTAGCTTCATGCATGTGGTCAGTTAGTTAGGTGGTGACATATTCTTTTGAAGAAAGTCAGCATATTATTCAATTAATTCATTCATTAACTATTTCAACTCAAACCAACAATGGGTAACAGGAGAAATTTAATGACTTAGTAATAGTGTGAGTGAATGCACATACCTTGAAACATGACAGACATTTTCTTCTTGTAGATGGCAAAATCAGTCTCGAGGAAGACACAGAAAATGACCCGTTTGATCTGTACAGGAAGAGGAAAAGAGACGAAAGAGCAATTAATGAGCATTTTCGCTGCTAAAAGGACTCTCTTGTGAATTACACTGAAGAAAAACAAACTGGACAAATTTAGATCTGACAATAGTAGTTTGCCTCAACAGGATGTCATTCAGTAATCTAATTAATTACACTGAAGACCATCTAAACAATACAAGCCGAGACAACTTTTGGCAAATATTAAGCTACATTACATCAGAGTAAGCATTATTTAATGGTGCATGTGATAAGAGCACAAGCTTCTGTATTACTTAGCGTGAAAAGACTTGGAATCAACATTAAAGTTAAGTAAAACTGCAAGAGAAACAGCAAATTAATTATAAAGCCATAACTAAAAATGTTGAAAAGAAAAACATGGCCTAATTAAATTTTATACTGAAACCTCAATTAAATGCCATAGATACACAATGTGTGAAATCAAAAACCTATAATATAAAATAATATTCTCACTTATTTTCTGTTTCAATCTTGTGAAAAAACAGATAATGGAATTAAAAACAGTGCTGTAAGAATGCTTTCTAAAATAATACCAAAGATAGTTTCATTACCTAATGAACTCCACTCAAAGCATAGCAAACTGAAAAGAAAAAACAATAACAATCTTCTGCACTCCATCAATTCACTGTTATTTAGTAGGTAGGTTGTTCCAAGCATCTAGCCGTATTCTTTCACAGTTGCTTTTGTCTCTACATGCAATCAGAGCTCCATGGGGGCATACCATCTGTTTTAGGATTCCTTGTTGTTCTTGTTGTTAGAGGTAATTCTTTATGATTCTGGATTCTCGTTGTCATGCTGATAAATCTGGGCCCAATAAGACCCCTCTGATACAGTATGATGCATAAGAGCACAAAACAAGCCAGAGCTATAAACTGATTTAACAGAGGATACCATTAGACTATTGCCTTTCATTATTACCAGGGACTCCTAACTGCTGCTAAGACAAAGTAAACAGCTGTCCGCTACTACATGCCTGCGAAACAAAGCTCTACAAATTCAATAAAAGTGAGCTTGAAAGCAGATAGACTCCTTTCTATTTTATGAATAAATCCGTGGTCAAATCTCTGGATGTTCTCACTGTCTCCTAGACTTCAGAGCTGAAAACAAGTTAATAAATGCAAACTATTACATACTAATTGACTTGAAACCTACTGGAAATATTTTACTTTACTGCTATTTCCTCTACTCTTTGGTCTAGTCTAGATTTGAAAATCATTTAGTTTTTTGCTTTCTGGGAAGATAAATTACTTGTATAAATAAATTAAATACTGTATCATTTTGACCCTATTGTAAAAGAGGATCGTCACATTGGGTAACAAAAATAATCAGTTTTTAGCTTCAGCAAATAATCACAAAGCATAGATGTGTCACAAATATAAACTGCTGTTTTCTTTAACTCTGTAAGTATTAACATTATTTTTTCACCCTTTAAAGTAAGGGGACTGCTTTTGGTTTAAGCAAACAAAGGTATAAAGCTATCCATAGGGTCACACTGTGGTAATGTGTCTAAAAAGATTCACAGAACTCAGAAGAAGGAGGTCAGTTCTTTCAGTTTCACCCTTCTCCAGCAGAGTCTTAGATGTGCAGGCATCAGTCACGGTCACAGAGATGTATTACACACCATGGCAGCAGATAATCGCTTGACTGAATAATGGCAATTTTACACAACAACCGTAATGCTAGCTATCTGCTCACCATCCTTCTCAGTGCAGGATAGCATGTTGCAAGAGAATAAAGGGGGCTCACCAGCTTTAGCCCCATTCCCGACCCATCTGAACACAAGGATCCCATTCATAGGGGCGCCCTTCTGGTGCTCATACAGACATATAACTATTAATAGTTTATGATCAGTGCTTTGGAGTAAATGTTAGGAGCTGCATCTAAGATGGTAACATTTTATTTTTCTAGATGTCTTGGGGGGCTTTGTTCATAAAATGTAGACTCACTCTCTTGACCCTTCAACCCTGACAGAAAATGAAAGAATGCTCTAAGCCTCCTTTGAAGTCATGGGTTTGCTGACAAACAGAAAAAGCGATAATACGCCAAGATAGTGCATACCACTGGGTGCTGGAAGGCCACAGGACAGCAGCTCCCCAGGAATTTCCATCATTCTTTTGTGGTGCTCTATTCTAAAACTGACTTCCCACTGTGAAACAGGATGAATCATGGATTCTTGCTTTGCATCACACAGAAAGGCTTGTGTGTGTGTGCATTTGGACACACAACTACCAGTGGTGCTTATTACATTTCTCGTATGCTCTATTAGATGTGATGAAATAGGAAATATTGCTCTAAGGGAGTATGAGCTGAAACCAAAAAACAAAACAGAAAATCTTAGTATCCATGTCATGTTTACAGTCTGTTCCTCTCTCTCTGTCTGTCAGTCTCTTTGTTTAGTTTCTGTTACACTATGTCCATATATGGTACAAGGCTCAGGCAAGTTCTTTTATTCTACAGATCAGAAATACATTGTATGGTCTTTGACAGATATCAGCCAGTCCAGGATGCTAAATGAGACCAAAATGCCAGGGCTGAACATTGACATTCAGTCTGTATCTAAACACATGCTGTTGGCCAAGAAGCGAGTCTAAAATGAATCAAAAACAATAGAGAAGGTGATCTGTGACTTTTTCTTTGAAAACGTAAATTTCACTAGTTCTTACTTTTAAAAACAAAACAAAAAAACAGAGCGTATCTCTTACATGCACAGTTATTGTAGTATACTCATAGGAGAATGATCCATAAAAAGGTACACCTATACATTACACCTATTGGAGATAATTTATTGCAGTTTCGGGAGTGGGACAGCACTCCAAACACTCCCATTCTGGCGGTACATCTATAAATGTCTACCTGTCTTACGCACCCATTTGTTCTTGTTCCATGCCTCACCTTTAACCCATTTTTCTCTGTTTTCCAACCTCTCTTAAAGGTACAAGGGAATCTGCCATCCCCAGGAGCTGCTGTCAATCCTCACTGAGGACTTCCCGACACCTCAACCTCTGACCTGGCTCTTGAGGTTGGAGTCCTTGCTCATGAACAGGAGCTTTTATTACATCCCATTCTAAACCAATAGGCATTAATATTCTGCAAATAATATTTCTACAAGATTTTCAAGTATGTCTGTGGGAATTTTTGCCCATTCATCCAGAGGAGCATTTGAGGTCAGAAACTGATGTTGACCAGAGGGCCTGGATCGCAATCCCCAATATAGTTCATCCCAACGATTTTGATAATACTGAGGTCAGGGTTCTGTGCAGGTCCACCATCCAACTACACTAAACTCATCCAACCATGCCTTTATTAACCTTGTTTTGTGCAATGGGCCACATCCATGCTCCCCCAAACTGTTCCCACAAAGACCAAAATTGTTCAAAATGTCTTGATAAGCTGAAGCATTAAGATTTCCCTTCACTAAGATTAAGGGCTCAGGCTAACCCCAGAAAAATAGCTCCACAGCATTCACTCCTCAACCACACTTTGCAGTTGATGCAGTGGCAGGTATTTTCCTGGCATTCACTAAAGCCATCAGTCTGCCAAACAGAGAAGTGTGATTTGTCACTCTGCAGAACATGTTTTCTCTGCTCCAGAGTCCAGTGGCAGCATGCTTTGTACCACACTATCAGACTCTTGGTTTCGCATTTGATGATGTAAGGCTTGCATGGAGCTGCTCGGCCACGGAAACCCATACCATGAAGCTCCAGGTGCACAGTTTTTGTGCTGATGTTAATGTCAGAGGAGGTTTGGAACTGTGTAGTTATCAAGTCAGCAGAGCATTGGCAATTTTTACACAATATGCACCTCAGCATTTGGCAACCCTGCTCTGTAACTTTAAGTGATTTGCCACTTTTTGGCTGACTTGCTTTGGTTCCTGAACACTTCTGCTTTACAATAATAATATCTAGAAGGGAAGAAGTTTCATGAAGTGATTTTTTTTCTTTGGCAACTGAGGCATCCATCCTATTACAGTATCAACAACCCATACAAATGTTTGTAAAGGCAGACTGTATGGCAAGGTGTTGGGTTTTATACACATTTGACAATAGGACTGAATGAAACACCTGAATTCAGTGATTAAGAGGTGTGGCCCAATAATACAAGAGGGAAATCTCACTCACACACACACACACACACACACACACACACACACACACACACACACACACACACACACACACACACACACAATTTAATCGCAATTACATACTGGCCAACCAGGCTAAAAGTAAGCATTTAAAGAGCACTGCAGAGTAGAAATGTCACTGAACACTTAACTTTTGATTGTTTGACTTTGGAGTGGCAATCCAATATTTTTATTTAAAGATGTGAGTAGTGTGTGTGTGTGTGTGTGTGTGTGTGTGTGTGTATATAAAGTATGCACCCTGTGGTTACCAAGGTTGAAAAAGTTAATGGAAGACTAATTAGAAAGCTGGGATCACTGCATGCTAACCTGCCCAGTCATTACTCATCCCTGATTGGAGGGATTTTGGAGGGACAAAAAATGACTGGGTCCTCTGGATGCTTACGGCCATAATGACAGAAACACATTCTGCACAATAAGGTACAAAACAGTACCTGACTTGACCTGTCTCTGTTTGAGCAGCTGGCGGAGATCCAGCGAACTCCGGGCAAATTAAGAATTCAGTTGACTCAAAGGTTTTTCATAGACTCTGGCTTTAGACATAAATGACCTTATGGATGATTTGTGAGCATAAAATATACACTTCATTTAAAAGCAGTCAAAGGACATTTGAAATCTCTTTAATTAATTATAGTCCTTTTGGGCAGCATAATAGTAAAGTGGTTAGCACTGTTGCCTCACAGCAAGGAGGTCCTGGGTTTGAATCCAGCAGTCAGCAGGGGCCTTTATGTGTGGAGTATGCATGTTCTCCCTGTGCCTGCGTGGGTTCTCTCCAGGTACTCCACCTTCCTTCCACAATCCAAAGACATGCATGTTAGGTTAACTGGTGATTCTAACTTAGCCCTAGGTGTGATTGTAAGTGAGAATGGTTGTCAGAAGGGCATGTTTACCACTGTGCTGAATCACCTTTTTGCTAACACTACTCACTAACCATTTTGGACCTGATGAGACTAAATGCTGTAGTTATGAAAGCCATTTTTTTTCTCATTGTTGCTTGTTATAGCTGCTAAGCTGTTTAGGGCTTGTTTTTGTCACATTTTCGGTAGTGTTTCAGAACAAGAGTCTTACACTGAAGCCAGAATATTGTAATATTGTCATGAACCGTGTCTGTGTGCCTCCCCTGTCCATGTCTTTTCTTGTTTTATTGTGAAAACCGTCTCGTCTGGTGCCCCTGCCTTTGTTATCCTTCCTGTGTTTCATCACCTACAGCTGTGCACCACGCCCTCCTGTGTCTATTGGTCTTGTTGTCTGTCTATTTATTCTGTCAGTCTCGTCTCCCTGTTGTCGCGTCCTTGTCGTATTTTCCGCCTCAGTCTCCCTGAGTGTCGGACCGTGCCTGTGTGTGTTTTGGTTTCCTGCCTTCACTCCTCCTTCCTCACCGTGGACTGTGTTCGTGTTGAGTTTTGGCAATAAGCCCCTTTTAAAATGCAAACCGGCTGCCTCCGAGTCCTGCGTTTGGGTCTGCACCCTCACACTACAGAGCCAGACATGACAGAAGGACGCGACCAAGTTAAGGACCCAGCGGACTCTGTGCTTGAG